>SKCR01039642.1:0-74343 GCA_019454045.1 Zanthoxylum bungeanum | reverse complement strand
GCCTCAAATGTCTGCTATAGTCCAGCCAATAGCTTTCTTGTGCTCGCGTACCAACTTATCTTCATGCACCCATGTTAGTGACGAAGAAATAATCACAGGTAAATCAAAAGATTTTTCCAAGTATGCATACCAGAGATGGCTCGGAAGTGGCTTTAGTTCTAGCTGCGGTGGTTCTTCAATCGAGGGCTTGATTTATTCATTTTTCCGTAATTCCAAGCTTTCCACATGTGGTGTCGATCTAAAGTGAGAGGCTCCATCAAGATAGTTGATACATTATAGAATCTCATCATCTAATTTTCTGTCAGTCATGTTGGCGATGCATGCTTAAAGTTTGTCAGTGGAAAATTGCATTGTATATGTGTTCTGGATGATACTATCTATTACATCAAGTCTGAAACATTCCTAATCTCGTTCATCATTTGAAAATTTCATGGCTTTGAAAACATTGAATGTTACTTCTTGGTCATGTACCCTCATGATTAGTTCACATTTTTGTACATCAATAATGGTTCGACCTGTAGCCAAAAATGGTCTCCCGAGGATGATAGGTTCATCTTTATCTTCTTCCATGTCAAGGACAATGAAATCTGCTGGGAAAATGATTTTTTCGACTTTGACTAGCACATCTTCCACTACACCTTTTGGAAATGTGAGTGATCTATCAGCAAGTTGCAGAGCAACTAAGGTGGGCTTTGCTTCTCCAAGCAGTAGTTTTCTCTAAATGGACAAAGGCATCAAGTTAATACTAGTACCTAAATCACACAAAGCCTTACCGAAGTAATGTTCTCCTATAGTGCAAAGGATGGTGAAACTGCCAAATCCTTCAACTTTGGGGGAAACTTCCTCTGAATGATGGTGTTGTATTCTTCTGTCAATGCTACACGCTCGTAATCTCCCAATCTTCGCTTTCGTGACAGAATGTCTTTCATGAATTTGACATAACTGGGCATCTCTCCAACGCTTCTGCAAATGGAATATTGATATGCAACTTTTTGAAAATCTCCAGGAATCGAGCAAATTGCTTGTCCAATTTGTGTTTCTGGAGATGCTGTGGAAAAGTTGGAGATGGAGTAAATCTTTCTCGATCATTTTCTTTTGCCTTTTTTTCCTCCATCTGTGGATCTGTTTCGCTGCTTTCTTTTGGAACTTCCTCAGTAGATGCCTTGACTCCAACATCTTTGTTGATTTCAGTGCCACTTTTTAAAGTGATGGCTTGATATTGCTCATTCCCTCTGTTCCTTGGATTTGGTTATGTGTTGCTAGGAAGGATACCTTGCGGTCTGTAACTCTGAGCATTGGCCAGTTGTCCCATTTGATTCTCCAGTGCCTTTATGGAAAAAGCAGTTTGACTTTGAACCACAAATGCTAAAACGTCATATTTGGCTTCTTGTTTTTCATCTGGGCAAGCACTTCTGTTATTCCTGGTTCTTTTTCATACTTCTGGCCCTTATTCTGCTGTTGGAATCTGGGTGGTGGATTGTTCTTTTGCCCTGAAGTGTTGCTCCATGCGAAATTGGGATGATTCTTCCAACCTAGGTTGTAGGTATTGGAATATGGATTGTTTCCCTGTCTGTTGAAGTTGCTGACATAGTTCGCAGTCTCATCACGTTGGTTGTAAGATTCTGCCTCTGGTACTCCTCCATAGGGGTGTTCATAGGGTCGGGTCAACTCGCGACCCAACTCGACCCGACCCGACCCGCGCTGGTCCAAAAAAATTGCGAATTTTCAACCCGACCCGAAATTTTTGGGTTGGGCAATGGGTTTGATACTAAAACCCGACCTGACCCGACCCTATAGTATTTTTATTATTTTTCTATTTTTCTAAAAATTTTATTATTATTTTTAAAGTTTTTACTTTTATTTCATTTATTTATTATTTTTGTTGTATTAAAACTTTATATTTATGATAATTTTTGAGACATAAAATAACAAATATTTGTATTTCAAAATAATTAATTCATTAAAAAAAAAATTTCCGCCGACCAGACGATCTGACCCGACCCGAACCCGATCGGGATATACCTTCGCGTGACTCGACCCGCAACCTGAACTTCTCGTGACCCGACCCGCAACCCGAACTTCTTGTGACCCGACCCGATCAGGTCTCATAAAATTTCAAAAAACCCGGCCCGACCCGTGAACACCCATACTCCTCCATATGGTGAACTTGTGGATCCAGCATTAACATGCATCCTAAGAGTTTCCAGGCATTTGCATATCTGATCCAGCTTGGCATTCACAGCTGAGTTGGTGATGGGTTTATTCGGGCGGAAGCGCAATTATCGGGTAAAATCGACTTTTAAAACTTTTAACAGTCCTGATGAATAATTTGTATCATATACCAATTATAAATCCGTATTTTGCCCAAATCTCTAATGACATTCATAAGTATCATAATTTCACCAAATTATAATTTTTTCCCTTAATGCGATTTTACGGAAAATTCTCAAAACACTTCTGAAACAATTCCGAAAATTCTAGAAATTTTTCCTACGTATTATTATATAATCAATTACATCCCCAACAACTCAATTTCACAAATTAAGCCAAATTGAATTAATTACAAATTAATCAAATTAATTCTCAAATTAATTCAATTCATTACCATATTCAAATCCGATTTGATCAATCCAACAAGTCCCACCATAAAGTTATTCTAAAACAATTCTAGGTCACTTATGAGTGACTAATATAACTCTAAAATGGCAAAATGAGTATCTAATACCCTAATTGGGTTAATTACATTAATTGCCCTAATTTATTTACACATGCGTAATAAGCTAATCAATATGGTTTCTAATATGATACATACATCAAACAAGCATAGATTAAAAGCTATATCATATGTTTCATACTTGGAACAAATTAAAATAAATTTTCAACACAAAGGAAATGAGGAATTACCTTAATTCCTTCTAACCATTGTTTGAGGTCCAAATCTTTATTTTCCATGCTTCAATTTGATGACAAGCAAACCCATATGAAAAACCCTAATTTTACTCTCTCAAATGAAACCATTTCATAGCAAACAAATCAAGCCAAAAACCATAGCCCCTAATGACCGAATGGACATCATTCTTCATCAAAATGGATGAATGGCCATTTAATCATTTCATAAGGAAATGGCCAAATGGCCTATCACTTCAGCAAATGCAAATGGCCAATTGGCCTTTTATTCGCTTCGTATGCAAATGGCCAAAATGGCTTATTTATCCAGCAAATGCAAATGGCCATTAAGCCAAGATATATGAAAATAAATCTTTTATTCTCACTTACCTTCATTTTGTTTCTGCCGAAAGTCACCCTAAGAAATTCCAAATTGAAATCACCATTTTTATTTGGAACAATTTGGAGTGAACCACAAAATGAAAAACCTAGGGGCATTTGCCACATGCTTATCAATATAAGCTTAATCATATTAATTAATTAAATTGTGACAAATATAAAATTAACTAAATAACATTACACATGTGACTAACACATGTAAGATTTAATTAGTCATTTGTATAATTAATTAATCAAATAATAATTAATTAATTAATTAATCTACTTGTATAAGTGTTATTCTCCAATTAATACTAATGTGTATCTAATCAAATTATGTATCATATACACATACACATTAAATAATAAAATACCCCAGCATGTGTAACATTATGAATAATCAAATTATTCATAATAAATTGCCTTAGTGCTCTACGAGTGTGCTTTATTAGCGGAACTCTCTAGGTTCAGGTGTATATGTCACAAAAATAATTTTCATGTCTGTAATTTTCCCACTTGAAAATTACGACGACCACAAATAGCCACTCTGGACCATACAAATCGAGATCATCACATACGTATAGTCCATCTGTCACAGGTCATCCGAATTGTACCGGAGATATAGATAAAACGTCAAATCTCTATAGTGTACAATTCTGTATATCGTGACATATAATCGTGATTCTCTACGTAAATACTCGGAACAGTTGCGCAGTATACCCTGGCCAAGGATTTTAGAGTATCACGAAGTGGATGCCTATATCCCTTACACGGGACTGACGGATCCTCTCTAGATACATCACAGGATATCGAGAGCATCAGTCCACACCCAACAGACAGGCGGAGGTCTGATCTAAAATGATCATTGACATGACTGACGTCAAAGTGAGGAGGATAGCTCACATATCCACTATGGTATCTCAAGTCGAAAGACCACTATGCTACTCGACTCACGAATATTCCTATTAACGTAGGTGTACCCTCTATTAGGAATCTTCCGATGAGTCATTCGGTGTTTATCAAATAAACACCTACATATCTATACAAGTCTCCCAAGACTCATGGTTCATTGGTACAAACTATCAGACCAAGTCTCAATATACGACATGTACTGGTCTCAACAGATTTTACTAACCGACCCGTGTCAGTAAATCTTGACCAGGAACTTTATTTGAGAATATATCTTTAGTAGCGACACCTCATAATGTCAATTAAAAATTACGTTATAACTGCTCACTACAATATATATTCTTGGGTCTTTTTCTAATATACACATCACTAAACCTTTTAGTTTCAACCTAATCTAAATTAGATTGAACATATATATAATAGACAAGAGGTGCTACCATAAATACGTAATATTTTGGAAAAAGTAATAGTTCATATTCATGAATCGATCATAAATATGATCCGGATTGGCGCTCCGAGCACCAACCCTAACAATTTCTCTCACTTGCTCTAGTGTCAATCCATGGTATCGTATACACATCTCAATGTGTATCATATACGCATGGCCCTCAAGAGCTTACCTAGCACTCAAGAGGACGACATAAGAGAGTAGGTCCACTATCTAATATTAAGTTTTCCAAACAAACTCAAATATCTCCCGCTATAGTCAATATCAAACTCAGAGCTTGATCTCAATGATAGTAATGGTTGTAAGTGACAATCTCATTGAATTTGAAATATATCCTTAATATCTCATAGATATCCCGAAATAAATTTCATAACCATCGTATGATTAATAGCATATCAAAATAGCTTGTAACAATTACGACTAAGATGATATATATAATCATACAAAATATAATATTCATTATGCTACCATCCCATGATGTATAAGAAATTGATTGTACATTTCAATCAATCTCTTTAGACTGAAGAAAACATCTTCTACGAAAGACAAATACTATATATATATGACATACTCAAACTGTCTCACAGTTACACTATCTGTCACACAGACAGTGTAATCATGTCTTTTATCGGATCAAATTTGATGGACGACTACTGAGAGTATCTCACATGTCTCTCAGTTTTATATAAAATATAAAACTAAAAGAAAACTCACAATGGCAAATCCATGGATAAAGAAGATGCTTTAGGTAAACCATTCACCTAAATAACATATCATTATTACGTTAATAATGATTTGTTAGCACGATATAGTGCTGGATAGTTAACTGTACACTCCCATTGACCCTACTGACACTTGTATTCTCTATATTTGAATAGAATCGGAGAATCTAATTCTCATCAAAATCAGAGAGCACACTTATCCGAAAAGCTCTTCTGAGTATACACATTGACTCTGATAAGCTAACATACCAAACTACGATCTTAGCAAAATATAAACTCCAGGGCCATTCCACAATGGAACTCTCCAAACAAAGAAATCTCAATGGATCTCTTCGACGAAGAAACTATTTAGAAACACCATTTTGTATGCTTAGCTAAAATGCACAGTTTAGTATTAGCATTAACAAACAGATCCAAATTATTCTATTAGTGCGACTAGAAAGAAGTTTTCTCAGAATCTATAGTAGATCCTCGAGTATAAACTCTCACATTGTCAAACTATTAAGGTCAAACCTTTATTAGCTCATATTGCTTCCGTTGCGTAAACTATTTACATAATTTTGAACAATTCATATGAGAAGCTCAATCAAGTTCAAAACTTGATTATAGTAAGCCTAGAACAATCCTAAATATATGGTCATATGCTTTATTCCGATAACAATATCAAATATCATTCCCACTATAAGTTATATGATAGTTTTCTTCCATAAGAAAATATTTAAACCATAAAGTATCAAATACCATACTTATAAGGAGGGTGTCAAAGGGTATTTCATCTAATTGATTATATGGTTTCAAATACAGTTTATCATTCTTTCAATTGAATACAAAAGACAAGTCTTTTCTACAACCATCACATCTAATGTGACATATCAAGTAACAAACTTTTTATTTTTTGATGTTGTAGAAAAGATATTCTATCAAATGGAATACAATATTCTATTTAATATAACAAATAAGAAACTATATTCGTACCTCTGAGGTACAAGTATTTCCAATTGTGTAACCATGATATAAATGGAAATTCCAAGTCTTGAACAATTCAAGATTCAGATTTCTACCTATGCATATCATATATGTAACTGTAGAAATTTTAGAACCAAAATTAATAAGATAAAAAGTGTTGCTGGAGTGTAGTCCCAAAAGTATAAAAATAATTCGGTAATACTCAATATCAGTCGAAACGTATCAAATATAATTCGACTTCTTCCACTCGAAAATTCCACCGCAATGAAATTTGTAGGAAGAATATATTGAGTAAGAATCATATTCGTGTATAAAATAACTTTAGAACATTATTGCTTATTAATTCACCTTGTTTGATCCTATCAAACATCTTTGAACTATTCAAAGACTGCGGTGAATTTTAAGGTACAAATTTTCAAAACTTCAGATCATGTCATTTTGGACCATTCAAAATATTCAATCCACATCTCGTTAGAATAAATTGAAAATTCTCTGAAACCTTCAAGGTATTCAATCTGTGTTTCTTTGGAAACACGTAACTAAGTCGTGACTATTCACCAACTCAGTTATGAAGTAAAGAAATCTACCTAGAGTAATTTAATTTTATTAAACTACATACATCATATGTAATAGTTCAAAAAATATGTAGTCTCATACTACAATTCTAACTTATTTTGTTACCAAATATTTTCTTAATGTTTGTCCATACATCAATGACACTACTAGCTGCATAAAATATGTAACAATTGTACCCCAAAGACAAATAACTATCCAAAACGTTATCAATATTGTGTAAATATAAGGGACAATTCCAAGCGTAAACACAACTACCCTCTATGTCAGACAGAAAATGATAACGTTTGTGTTATAAGTTCTGATATGAAATATCCTAATAGTTGTAATATAATATTTTAACAACTAGATGGGAGATAGATTATCCTATACTCTCAGCTACCGTGTCTTGAGAATCCATATTCTCTACATATAACTATATATCTCATTTCTACAGCTTTCTAATTTGCCTTCAAACATCTACAACCATTGCAAATGTATTATAGGCAGAAAATGCTAAACACGTAACCTCTAAAGGTCATTAAAGCCAAGAAATATCATTGATAAGCAAACAAAAACTAATGGGTTTTTCTTCATGCTAGTCAAGGATATCAAGACATAAATAATTTTTGTCAATCCTTAATTTACAAGAAACAATTCTCTCTTTGTAAGGTTATATCCTCAATTAGATATTTATTCAGATTGTCTATAATGACTTAACAGTTAAATCACTAACCATTTTGATTCTCTATGAGAACCGGAACAACAATTCTAATGGTTTAGATTAATCTAAAATAATATCATAGCCTGATTAATTCTAGAACCAATTCTAGAAACTCGCAACCAGAAGAAAAGCTAGAAACAACAAATATATCAAATATACATGCATTCAATAGATAATATTTTCAGCTTTTACAACAAAATAAAGGAGAGATAAGTGGTCATTTCCATAATATTAGTCACTGCCTAGGTTAAGGATTTTTAACCCAACAATGTCTCCCTCTACTTTACGTAATACCGTAATCTCCAATTGAAAATGAGAATTAAATAATTAAATTGAATTCTATAATGGGAAATGGACCCCATGAATATGTTTTGGCTCACAGCTTTGGCACGTTCTCGCCTACGTATATTCACAGGTAGACAACACATTGTCAATCACACTCAACATGACTCCTGATTTCGGTCCTGAACCGTTTCTCGTTGTGACAGCTTTGGTACGTTCACAAGGAGGCGTATTCAAGGCAATACTTGTTAATGATAAATTCAAGATACTGATGTTGTCTTGACAGCTTTGGCACGTTCAAGGTTTCCACTTTTACTTGAATTTACCTCTTATCGAATAAGTTCTCCCGAAGCAAAAGAACTACCGTCAACCATAACTGCACAGCTTTGGCACGATACAGATATAGCATCAGGAAAACATTCACATCCGTATTGACAAGGCATACCTAGAAACAAGTGTTCCCTAACACTAGTTACTATAAAACCTTATTTAATGGGGATTTCCAAAAATGGTTTTTTTGGCTTTCAAATCTACATCAAATATATATTAGTAATCCGAATTAACAAGGATTCTTATAAGCCACACCCACACAGCGTTGGCACGATTTAGGTTAAGCCCCAAAAATCCATTTATATCCAGATCACTAGCATGTGTAAATCAGATTTGGATTTAATATCATATATTATACATGAATTAAATTATGGATGCAGGACCAAACTCGCTCTGATACCATTTTTGATGGGGTTATTCGGGCGGAAGCGCGGCTAACTTTTAAAACTTTTAACAGTCCCGATGAATAATTGGTATCGTATACCAATTATAAATCTGTATTTTTCCCAAATCTCTCAAGACATTCATATGTATCATAATTTCACCAAATTACAATTTTTCCCTTAATGCGATTTTACGAAAAATTCCCAAAACACTTCCGAAATAATTCCGAAAATTTTAGAAATTTTTCCTATGCATTATTATATAATCAATTACATCCACAACAACTTAATTTCACAAATAAAGCCAAATTGAATTAATTACAAATTAATCAAATTAACTCTCAAATTAATTCAATTCATTACCATAATCAAATCCGATTTGATCAATCCAAAAAGTACCACCATAAAGTTACTTTAAAACAATTCTACGTCACTTATGAGTGGCTAATTTTATTGGGGTTTTAGGCGATGGGCACAGCGGAAGCGTGATTCGGACGAAATCGTAATTTAAAACTTTTCCAAATTACCGAATAAATTATTCAATATCTAATATGAATAATTTATTTATATTTCACCTAAAGCTATTTATTCTATATCAGATAGCGACATTAATTCAATAGAAACTTCGCGAAACTTTTACGAAAAATATTTTTCCGCAAAATGACGCAAAACACATTTTTGACCGAACCGACCACCCAACACTTATGAAGACTGCCCAGGTGAGCCCCAATAGTGTTAGGGCAGTCCATGGGCTGCCCGAATAGTGACGAACTCACTGTTTGGGCAGCCGTCACCCGGTTGGCTCAAAAGTCACCCGATAACGCCGTTTTTGGCCGTTTTCGCTTATTTCAACTCTGAAACACTTTCCGGCAATTGTTCCAACTCCCAAAATACATCCAATACATTCATAACACATTATTTTCATCACAAAATTTCCAGTTTGCACAGATCTGATCCATAGCCGAAAATTAAGATTTTTCATGCTTTAAATCCAATTTTTCAAGATTAAATCAATTAATCAAAATACCAAATCAAGTCACCACATATGAACAACCTAAGAATAATTATAGGCATTACAAGAGTGGTCATAACACTTTAGAATGACAACATGTCATCTAATGACCAAATTGGATACTAATTACAATAATTCCATCCAACTAGACTTCACACATACACACAAGCTTCCAATTCATCATCCACAACCAAAAGCCCTAATTTTTCAGAATTGAAGGAACCCTAGAACCTTTCTAAATCATCAAGAAACAATAAACTAAATTTCTAAGCTTAGGGTTCAAGTAGTACCTTTAATCTTTTGTTTCCTACGTTTTTTTCTTTGACTTTCCTTCAATTCTTCATGGATTCTTCAAACAGAATTTTGAGACCCATTTTGAGAGCTCATTCGGTCATGGAGTTAGGTTAGATGATGAAGAAAACAATTTCCCTTTTTGAAACCTAATGACCGACTCTTTGGGGGGGCAAAATGGTCAATTTTCCTTTTCAATTTCATTAAATTAAAATGATAAAAGGATAAGCTTTATGTTAAACAAATCAAATTTGTACACATAAGCCTAATAAAGTCATGCCACTTGAACCAATCATAATTGGACAAATTCCATAACATTTATGGAAAAATTTTAATTAATTAATTATTCAAATATTTAACAATTAAATATCCAAATAATCAATTAATATAATTATTATTATATATATATATATATATATATATATATATTTTTACTTACAATAAATAACAAATACATATATTATGACATGTGTCAAAATCTCATTTGACGAATAATTAATGTGTATCTAATCGTATTATGTATCAAATACAAATACATAATAATTACGATTGACTAAAATTGCCCCTATGCACGTGTTATCGTTTAACCATTTAAACGACTCGAATTAATTCACTTAATCCGATGAAATATTATGAATAATCCGTATTATTCATATCGCGTTGCCCAAGTGCTCAACGAGTACACTTCATATTGTAGGACTCTCTAAGTTTAGGCTTATCCGTCACGAAATCCAATTTGGTGTCCATAATCCACCCACTCATGAATTATGATGACCACATATAATCTCGCTAAACTATGCAAGCCGAGATCATTGCATACGTATAATCTCTCCGTCACATGCTATCCATATTATACCTGAGATATAGATGAAAACGTCAAATCCGTTCGGTATAATATAGTCGACTTTCAATTTACGATCTCTAAATAACACTCGGAACTAATTTCCGAAGTTATACCACGGCCGTGGATTTACTAGATCGTAAACACGTGAGGATGCATATGCCTTGTACTGACGGATCCTATCTTGATACGCACTGGATATCATGAGCATCACTCCACACCCAACGAACAGACGCATGTCTGATCTAAATAGATCAGTGACGTGACTGCCATCAAAGTGTGGAGGATAACTCATATATCCTACTGTGGTATCTCAAGTCAAAGGACCATTATGCTCGCTCAACTCGAGAAGATTCCTATTGACGTTGGTGTACCATCTATTAGGAAATCTTCAGTGAGTCGTTCATTGCTTATCAAATAAACACCTACATGTCTATACGAGTCTCCCGAGACTCATGGTTCATTGGGATAAACCATCAGACCAAATCATGATATACGACATGTACTGGTCTCAACGGATTTGACTAACCGACACGTGTTAGTAAATCTTGACCAGGAACTTTATTTAAGGATATACATATTATAGTGCGCTTCCCAATGTCAATTACAAACTACGTTGTTGCGTACTATATTTTAAATCCTAGGGTCTTTGTCTAATATACATGTATCACTAAACCATATTTAGTTTCGATATAATCATAATCAGATATATAATCGTAATTAGATGGAATAAGTGTATAAAAGACAAGGGTGCTACGAATAATTAAGTAATATTATGAAAAACAAAATTATTCGTATTTATGAATCAGACATAAATACGATCCGGATTTGCACTCTGAGCACCAACCCTAACAAATATAACTCTAGAATGGCAAAATGAGTATCCAATACCCTAATTTGATCAATTACATTAATTTCTCTAATTTATTTACACATGCGTAATAAGCTAATCAATAGGGTTTCTAATATGCTACATACATCAAACAAGCATAGATTAAAAACTACATCATATGTTTCATACTTGGAACAAATTGAAATAAATTTTCAACACAATTTTCCATGCTTCAATTTGATGACAAGCAAACCCATATGAAAAACCCTAATTTTACTCTCTCAAATGAAACCATTTCATAGCAAACAAATCAAGCCAAAAACCATAGCCCCTAATGACCGAATGGACATCATTCTTCATCAAAATGGATGAATGGCCATTTAATCATTTCATAAGCAAATGGCCAAATGGCCTATCACTTCAGCAAATGCAAATGGCCAATTGGCCTTTTATTCACTTCGTAAGCAAATGGCCAAAATGGCTTATTTATCCAGCAAATGCAAATGGCCATTAAGCCAAGATATATGAAAATAAATCTTTTATTCTCACTTACCTTCATTTTGTTTCTGCCGAAAGTCACCCTAAAAAATTCCAAATTGAAATCACCATTTTTATTTGGAACAATTTGGAGTGAACCACAAAATGAAAAACCTAGGGGCAATGAGTCGAAACTTGGCTTTAAATACCGGGGGGTATTTGGTCATTTCCATCTTTACAATACTTGGCTATAATCATGCCAAACATGCACCAAATGTGTGGTTTTAATTTTGCCACATGCTTATCAATATAAGCTTAATCATATTAATTAATTAAATTGTGATAAATATAAAATTAACTAAATAACATTACACATGTAAAATTTAATTAGTCATTTCTATAATTAATAAATCAAATAATAATTATTTAATTAATTAATCTACTGGTACAAGTGTTATTCTCCAATTAATACTAATGTGTATCTAATCAAATTATGTATCATATACACATACACATTAAATAATAAAATACCCCAGCATGTGTAACATTATGAATAATCAAATTATCTGTAATAAATTACCCTAGTGCTCTACGAGTGTGCTTTATTAGCGGGACTCTCTAGGTTCAGGTTTATCTGTCACAAAAATAATTTTCGTGTCCGTAATTTGCCCACTCACAAATTACGACGACCACGAATAACCACTGTGAACCATACAAGTCGAGATCATCACATACGTATAGTCCCTCCATCACAAGTCATCCGAATTATACCGGAGATATAGATAAAATGTCAAATCTCCATAGTGTACAATTTTGTATATCGCGACGTATAATCGTGATTCTCTACGCAAATACTCGGAACAGTTCCGCATTATACCCTTGCCAAGGATTTTAGAGTATCACGAAGTGGATGCCTATATCCCGTACACGGGAATGACGGATCCTCTCTGAATACATCACAGGATATCGTGAGTACCAGTCCATACCCAACAGACAGACGGAGGTCTGATCTTAAAAGATCATTGACGTGACTGTCATCAAAGTGTAGATGATAGCTCACTCATCCACAATGATATCTCAATTCGAAGGACCACTATGCTACTCAAATTAGAAGATTCCTATTAACATAGGTGTACCCTTTATTAGGAATCTTCCGATGAGTCATTCAGTGTTTATCAAATAAACACCTACATATCTATACGAGTCTCCCAAGACTGATGATTCATTGGGACAAACCATCACACCAAGTCTAAATATACGACATGTACTGGTCTCAGCAGATTTTACCAACCGACCTGTGTCAGTAAATCTTGACCAGGAACTTTTTTTGAGAATATATCTATAGTAGTGACACATCCCAATGTCAATTATAAATTACGTTATAACTGCGCACTACAATATATATTCTTGAGTCTTTGTCTAATATACACATCATTAAACCTTTTAGTTTCAACTTAATCTAAATTAGATCGAACATATATATAAGAGACAAGAGGTGCTACCTTAAATACGTAATATTATGAAAAGTAATATTTCATATTCATGAATCGATCATAAATACGATCTGGATTGGTGCTCCGAGCACCAACCCTAACAGTTGGTTCCTACTTCATGGATTCCTACTATTCGATGGATCATGCTCCTCTCTGTTGGCCATACAGAATTATTGTTGGTCATTTTTACAATTAAGTCACAGGCTTGATATTCTCCTTTCGCCATTAATGCTCTTCCAACAACAACATCTTTTGTGGTTCTCATTAGTCCAGAAATCCCATTGTAGAAGGTTTGGACTTGTTGCCACTTTACAATTTCATGGTGAGGATATTTTCGAAGCAATTCCTTGTATCTTTCCCATGCTTCGCAGAGGGATTTTGAGTCATATTGCATAAAGGATGTGATGTCATATCTCAATTTTACTGTTCTGGTTGGGGGGAAGTATTTTGTAAGGAATTTGCTGGCAAGAGTGTTCCAAGTTGTGATGGAACATACTGGTAGTGAATGGAGCCAAGCCTTAGCTCTGTCTTTCAAGGAATATGGGAACACTCGCAGACGCATTGCTTCTTCTGCCGCTCGGTTGTAATTGAATGTGCCACAAACTTCCGGGAAGTTATTGATGTGGGCATTAGGATCTTCAGTTGCACTTCCCCCAAACTGAACTGATTGTTGTATCATCTGAATGCATATTTTTATGTCACAAGCATTTGCAGGTAAGATAAGAAGTACAATACATGATATGAAGCCGTCAACCACCAGAATTGTTCTGTCTCAAATGGGAATTGGTGGTGCAACTTCTAAAGGTTCAGGTTCTTGATTTTTCACGTTGATCAGTGCTTCTTGATCTTCTCGCCTTTCCCTTCTCAATTGTCTTTTAGTTCTTTCAATTTCTGGGTCAAGCGGATGGATTTCAAAGCTTCTGGTTCTTCTCATGTAGTGTTTGAGAACCTGAAACACAAGAAAATAAAAATAATAAGTAAAAATAAATTAGATACAAGTAAAGTATCTAACCCCAAAATTAATAGTAAAAGATAAATAAGTCTCCGGTAACGGCGCCAAAAACTTGATCGGTGGTAAACTCACACGTTACGTAAGCTCACTTATCGCTCAAGTAGTATAAATTGTATCTACCCCACGATGAGTTAATATCTATGCTTTTAATTTATGAAGCTAAATTTTTACACGTATCTAATTGATTTGATTGTTGGTTGGATGATGATTTTTATCTAAAACAAACAAGTAAATAAAACTGAGGTAGATTTTAAGTTTTAAATAATAATATGAAAATATCCAGGGTTGTGAATCCTACCAATATCTTCTAAGGATGAGTTGATTACCTTATGCTTGTGTAATATGTTAGTTTATTAACCCGGAACACGAAGTTATGCAAAAGCCTCTTCCGATGGTCAGATGCAAACACCCAAAGTAACCCAATTATCTATATTCCTATATTAATTAAGAAACTCTGAAATTCATTAAGTTTAAGTTCCAATTATGGCTACCCACGACCGACAGGTATATTCCAATCCTGGAATGAAATCTCTAAGGTGAATGTGAGATCATGAGCTATTGATTTTACGGCTAAACCTAAAATCCCTTTTTCAAGTTCATTTTAACTTTACCTAATCAATCTTATTAGTGACCAATTAATAAGAAGCATTAAGAACTAGACTCAATAAATAAACCAAAACATCACACAAGACATAAGAAAAGTCAACTTATTAAATCATTGATATTGGTTTTCATCATAACCCTAGACAATGTATTTAGTTACAACACATATCTATGACTACTAAAGACAACATAAAACAAGTTGAAAACTAAAAAAGGTAAAAATTACAACAATGAAATAAAATGCTGGGGTTTGGAGATCCACTTTTATTATTTCCAATTTAGAAATCTCCATTATTATAATATATAAATTTTTATTATATTACCAACTGACCATATAAGCGGTACCCTGATTAAGTCATATTTTAATTAAGTCCAACTGACCATAAAGGCGGTATCCAATTAAGTCAGGTTAAAATTAATTTAATTAAGTTCAACCGACCATAAGGCGGTAAGTCAGGTTTTAAGATAATTTATATATTATAAATAAGAGAGATTAATCTAAACTATCATAATAAAAATTTCAACTTTTCACCCCAGCAGAAATAAGTTACCTACTCATGTTTTAAGTAAAACAAACAAAGTTTTATTACTAAAATAAAAATTAAATACAAGAAAACTAAAATTAAACAAACAATATACTCTTTTCTTAGTATTCTAAGGAAATTCCATAGAAGAAAGTATGAAGAATTCCTTTGATTTCAGCCTCTATTTATAGGCTCCAAAAATGGGCCACGTCGCGATGCAAAGGGCTTTTGTGTCGCGATGCGCGCTAAGTAGATGGCGGTTGTCGGTAAATTAATAATTGTGCTGACGTCATGATGACGAGTGTCGGCAGATGAATTATTATGCTGACGTCATGATGACGTGGTGATGACGCACGTGATGACGCGTGTTTGCAGCTGAATATTTGAAGCGCGTCGCGACACAGAGAAGTGTGCGTGTTGCGATGCGTGAATATTAAATTTCCCATTTTTCCCGTTTTCATCCGTTTTTCACCGTTTTGGCCCCGATTTGATTCCATTGAGTCCCGAAATCTTATTTATCTACAAAATAACATAAGACACATCAAAATATTCACAAAATTCGAGATATTATACAAAATATTAAGTAAAAAGGGCAGTAAATATTGATATATTTTCCACTCATCACTAACCAAGTGAAATTGTTGTTCAGAGGTGGTTGTGTAAGGAGTTTTCGCTACTGAGACGCATCTCAAAATAATTCGTAACAAATTATTTTTTTCCTTTCTTTTTGAATCATTTAAATTTATAAATTCTCCATAATATTGATTAAATTTGATCTTCATAAGCTCATTTGACATGTATTATCAACATACATTGTAACATATGATCATGAGTTGTAAGTGAAAATTTTATAATATTCAGTTCTCTAATTTGTTGGATATAGCACTTAAAGGCAGTGGACTTTGTGTTTTTATTAAAAAAAAATTAGTCATGCTTTTACTTAGTAACTGGACATCTTGCCTCAGCAAGCAGTGATTGTTCACGTAAAATGGTAGAGCTTGAATTTGTAAAAAAAAGTGTGTGAATAAGTTTGATTTCGTAACCTCTCTCACTCGAGCAATTAAGCCCATAGATGTGTTTTAACATTTAGTTCCCTAAGGCCAACTGGTCTGGGAGTCACTGGCTCAAAGCTCGTTACATAGATTAAAGAGAAAGCTTAAGGAAATCAGACACTTCTTCTTTTTAACATCTAAGATCCCAACAATTAAGTCTGTACTGGTGTCTTAACACCTAGTGCCCTAAAGCTAATTGGTTTGGGAGTCATTGGCTCAAAGCTCGCTACAAGAATTGAAGATGTATTATAGTTTTTTTTTTTTAAAAAAAACTATTTTTGTATTTATAAATAATTTTCCATTGCCAAAATGGTGTGAATTCTGATATAACTCTAGAACAAAAATATTACTCTTTTTTTTTATGGGCACAATGAATTGATTGATATCTTGTTTTATGTGTGTATGGAAGAAGAGTAAAAAGTACAAGAGAATTTACTTGTTTGATCATTTAGAAAGAAAGAAAATAATTATTAATTTATTAAAAGAAAAATCAATCATTTTACACTTGTAGTTTCATTATCTCCTTAATTTAGCATATTAATTAAATTTATGTTTTATATATTTTTATTGTGATTTTTATTTTTATTTTTTATCTAGGTGAAATAATACTTTTGATGCATAACTAGAAAAATGGACATGACATTTGGATTTTGGAGGCCAAAAACTTGAAAGAGTGTTCTAACAGTGTACAAATTCAGAAATTTCAACCCTACGCAATATTCATATTTTGGACATAACTTTATATTTCGATATCAGAATGAAGTGATTCCATTTCCATATGAAATAAGACTCAATGATCTACAACTTTATTGTTCATAAGAATTTCTAATTCTGAAGTTTTCAAGATAGAAATTGATGAAAAATCAAAGTGTGTTATATGTAATTATTAAAGTCATTATAAAAAAAAAATGACAATCTACAATTATCAAACTTCCATCAAACATGCTTGCATGTTTGGTGGAGACAATGGTGGAGAAAATGGTGGAGGAAATGGTAGAGGAAATTTCTATAAAATGAGGTGGGGTGTCAAAAAAGCCTGTGCCCGGTCCGGCCCGGGGGTAAAAAATCTCGGGCCGAACCTAGCACATTAAGCCTAGGCCTGGCCCAATCCGGGCTTAAAAAATATTATATATATTTATATTTATATGTATATAATAAATTGTATATATATAAATATTTATATAATGAATTAAAAATATATTTAAATTTTTTATTAATAAAAAATCGGGTCGAAGCCAAGCCCGGTAGGCGCTCGGACCAGGCTTTTCACGAGCCCGGGCCAAAAAAATAATTTACGGACTCGGGCCGGATTTATCAAAGCCCGGGCCCAGCCCGGCCCATTGCCACCCTTAGCTTTGCACCTCATTTTCCTCAGCTTCCTTCAAACGATTCTCTCTGAAATTTTGTGAAGGGATCCGGCTCTTGTGTGTTTTATTTTTGTAAGTTTTTTCTTGTAATTTCTTTTTTTTAATAATAAAATAATGTGTGTTTTTTATTCAAATAATGAGTAGCTAATTTCTTTTTGCTGGGAAAATGGTGAAGCTTTTAATATGAAAATTTAGATTAATATCACTTATATTATAATATAGAAATTATAATCTAATGATTAATATTTAATTTAATTCTGGATTAATTATTGACAAACCTTGTTGCCACCTATATAGCTGGTTTTATTTATTTGGAATAATTGAATACCTAACTGGACTTGTTATAGAAAAAAGTTATCACCGTCTTTATGGCTGATTTTATTTATTTTGGTATAATTAATCCATGAAATAAATTAATTGGGTAATAATGAAAATTTACATATTATAAAAAGTGAGATTTCTAAATTTGAAATATTAAAATAGGATCTTCTAACCCCCATTATTTTATTTTATTATTGCAGTTTAAATTAAAATTTTCAATCACTTCAAACAATCCAGTCATTTTATTGTTCACTCAAATTATTATTTTATTTTACTAAATCTATTCTATGTGGATCGACCCCGGTCTTACCGGGTTATTTTATTACTTCAACACTCTTATACTAAAGAGTAAATAACCACTTTTGAGCGTGTCAATACCTAAATTGCCCATAAAATTAGTCGTTTTATTAATGTTATTAAGGGTAATTTTGTAATTAGATTTAAAAAAATATTTTTTTTAGGGCAAGGAGCCAACGGCTCTCTGCCCTCACTGTGTAGGGTCTGCCCAACGGCTAGTAGCCATTAGACACTACGGTTCCAACGGTTCCGGTTCGAACAGTTGGAATCGTCTGGTTTTGTTCGATTCTGTTAGGGTCGAACCCTAACCGAACAGAACAAAACCAATTTCAAAACCGGTTGGAACCAAAATCGGTCGATTCCAACCGGTTCGATTTCGATTCCGAACGGAACCGTGGTCTAGTCTAACAATACTAAATACTAGCTAAATGTATACCCTAACACATATCCTAATAATTCATCATACAACAATACTAATCATTTTTATTTTTATTTTTATTTATGTCTAAAGTGCCTCCTTGTAAATTAGACCATTTTGGATCAGCAATCAAGCACCATACTTGGGCTTTTATTATTCTTTATTGGGCTTTCCTTGACTAGAGGCTCTTTAGCTTGTCAGCTTCTGCAAAGCATCGATGAATCACTATGACGACATTTTGTAAATTTTACAGTTACGATCCAATAATGTATTTAAATTTTATCAAAAATGATAAATACATATATATTTATCTCGAAAATAATTACATCTCTCTCATTGGAGCTACAGTTATCACTGTAACTACATTGAGAATGGTGTAATTATTTTCGGGATATATGTGTATCACTTTTCAAATTATATATATATATATATTCTGAAATCCTTTTACTTTAATAACCAAATACCTTATTTTCAAACCAAAACACACCTAGAAATTTGTAAGCAACAATCGTCTCGCATGCACAGTACTAGGCTTTTGTCCTCAATCATTGCACCAATCTCTATTTTTATCTGATTATCTCTCTTACATTCATCTAACACCATAATTATGTTGGAAATTCTTCAAATCTTCAAATATATTTGTTTGGATGGAGGATGAACATGTCATTTGGATGGTACCCTATGAGGACATGTCCTCCAATTGTGTGTAAAGTGATCCTATGCTCCAAGGGGTGTATAGGGGGTATAACCTTTTGGAGGGTTGCACCCCAACCCTAAGGGTGCCTTTAAGGCATCCTTCCATATTTATAAAAGGAAGCTTTATGTTCCTTTTAACACACAGAAACAAAATCCGAATTTCATCCAAAAGAAAAGAGTCTCATATTGTGTCTTGAGTCTGAGAGAGTTCCACCATATTCCAAGTTCAAGATCTTGTTAAGGTGTGCCCCTTGAACAAGAGGAATCCGGGTTATCCTGGGAGAACATTGGCCACAAATCCGTAGAGCACTGAAACGGGGTCGATAAGTTCTTAAGGACAAAAAATCTTCTCGATCCGGACTATTGTTTTTCGTCTTTATAACAAGGTTTTTCTGATTCTCAAGTTTTAAAGGTTTTTTAGGGTTTATGCATATTAGATCTATTTTCTGGTTTGATTTGTTTGTTTGCATGTTATTTACTATTTCACGACACTATATATACAACAATCTTAAGAACTTATCAACTAGTGTTGTTAAATAGTAAATCGCATGCGTAGTTAAGAAAATTTCTGGAAAAAATACGGATTGTGCATGGAAAACCCGTAGGGCGTTCGAACGCCTGACGTACGCGAAGGTAAAAATCTGAAAATTCGTAAGAACGTTCGAACGCGTATTCAAACGTAACTCGAACGCAAGCCTTCTGCCTAAGAACGTTCGAACGCGTCCTAAACGTAACTCGAACGCAAACTCTCTGGAATCATTCTGTTCGAACGCGTTCTCGGACGCTATACGAACGTGAACTCTCTGGAATTATTCTGTTCGATCGCATTCTCGAACGCTACACGAACGTGAACTCTCTGGAACACTTCGTTCGAACGCGTTCTCGAACGCAACACGAACGTACACACACTGGACAGTCTCATTCGAACGTAGATATGAACGTGACACTAACGAATCTGTCCTGAAATTGTTATAAACTGCAAAGACTTAGATTAATTTAATATTAACTTAGTAAATCATATACTGAAACACATTAAATCTTGGTAGTATAGATTTAAGTTATTATTAGGGTGTTCAATTATCACAAGCATACACTTAGTGATAAAGTTGAAACTTATTTGTGTGTTGCATACTTGGTTGAGAATTTAAAGTGTAATTTTACACAAGTAATTCCATCCAATCTTGTTTGACTTACACATATATCTACACATATCGTATACAGTTTGTGCTATTGAATAAGTGTAATACTGGGTTTGAATTGTTAAAAGATCTTATTGAAAAAGTGTTTAAAGAATATTCTGTCAAAAAAGTGATAAGAGCCTAAGTGGTCAGGGATATAAGTGGTTAATCCGGACCCCCTCGTCCTCTGGGAATATTCGTTTATTCATTTTTCTAAAGAATCTTTAGTTGAAATTCAAGAACTTGTGTTTATTGGAACCACCGTCCAATAGAACAACAAGTGGTTACTTAGTATATCACTTTGAATAAGATCATTTGTTGATCGTTGTGCAAATTTTCTTTTGTAGACCAATTGACCCCTGTTGATTTTTTCAAGCGGAAACATCATAGTACCGGTTTCTCATGGAGAAAATCCGAAGAAGTTTGGTGGGGCAAACTTCAAACAGTGGCAGGGAAAAATGCTGTTCTACCTGACAACTCTGCAGTTGGCTAAGTACCTCAAAGATCCTCCGGGTCATGTGGAGGGTGAATCAGAGGCAGCCAAGGAACTGCGAGAAGAGACATGGTCGTCTGGCGACTTCCTATGCAAGAACTACCTTATGGGTGGTCTTGACAATACCCTGTACAATGTGTACCAATGCATGTCTTCTGCGAATTCTCTGGGAATCTCTCGAGAAGAAATACAAAACCGAGGATGCCGGACAAAAGAAATTTGTCATGGGTAGGTTCCTGGACTACAATATGGTAGATTCAAGGACAGTGATATCTCAGTTGGATGAACTGCAGTTGATCATTCATGAAATACTGGATGAGGGAATGAAACTCTGTGAGTTGCCTCCATCATGGAAGGACTTCAGGAGCTATCTGAAACATAATAAGAAGCAGATGATCCTTGAAGACCTTGGAGTTCGATTGAGAATCGAAAAGGACAACAGGATGTCCGAGAAGGCCAGCTACAAGACTATGGAGTCTAAGGCCAACATCATTGAGGGTGTAAAGGGTAGCAAGAAAAAAAAGAACAGTGGAGCTGAGTCTTCCCAAGCGAACAAGAAGTTCAATGAGAAGTGCTACAACTGTGAAAAGAGCGGTTATATGACAAAGGACTGCAGAAATAAGAAATCTCAGGACAATGGCAAGAAAAATGAGGCCTATGTCGCTGAAGATGAGCAGTTAACTGATGAGATTCAGAAATAAACCTCTCAGCAGTGGTAACTGAAGCCAACTTGGTTGGGAATCCGAGAGAATGGTGGGTAGATACTGGGGCTACTCATCATATCTGTACTGATAGCAAGATGCTTTCCTCGTATCAGAAAGGTCGATGGCGGCGATCATCTGACAATGGGAAACTCGTCTACCTCTAGAGTGGTTGGACAAGGCACAATGGTTCTGAAAATGATATCTGAAACGGAGCTTACATATAAGAATGTTTACATGTTCCAGGTATTCGGAAGAACTCGGTCTCGGGTTTATATTTGTTTCTGACAAGATTGTATTAACAAAAAATGATGTCTATGTAGGAAAAGGATACCTCGCTGAAGGCCTTTTCAATGACTTTCAATTGTGCTATTAATAAAGCTGAAACTACTGCTTATATTATTGAGTCACAAAATATATGGCATGGGAGGTTAGGACATGTTAATTATGATACAATGCGTACATTAATTAACATGGACCTTATACCTAAATTTGCATTGATAGCCAACATAAGTGTGAGGTATCTGTTGAAGCAAAAATACATCATAGAACGAAGTTCTGAACCCTTGGAACTTGTACACACTGACGTGTATGACATGAATATTGTGCAAACAAGAGGCGGTAAAAAGTACTTTGTCACTTTTATCGATGATAGCATAAGATTCTTTTAAGTGTATTTGCTGAGGAGCAAAGTTGAAGCGATTGAGAGCTTTATACACTGAGAACAAAGTTGTAAATAAACTTGGCAAGAAAATCAAAAGAATCAGGAATGATAGAGGTGATGAATATGTTTCATTATTCGGTGAATATTGTTCTGTGCACGGAATTATTCACGAAACCAATGCTCTTTATTCTCCTCAACAAAACGGGATTGCTGAGCGCAAAAACCAAACGTTGAAGGAAATGATGAATGCCATGTTGACTAGTTCTGGTTTATCTCAGAACTTGTGGGGGGGGAAGCCCTGTTTTCCGCGAACTACGTTCTGAACAAGCTTCCTCATAAGAGATTAGACAAGACACCATATGAGTTGTGGATAGGTTATGTACCTTCCTACAAATATCTGAAAATATGGGGGTGTCTTGCCAATTGCCAAGGTGATGGTTCCTAAACCTAAGAAGGTGGAATATGACCCAAAACTGTTACCTGTATATTCATCGGATATGCTTTCAACAGTAGTGCGTATCGATTCTTGGTACAAAAGTATGAGATTCCTGACATCAATCCAAATGTGGTGATTGAGTCAAGGAATGCAATATTTTTTTAAGAGACATTTCCTTGTAAGGAAAGACAAAGAAGAGAGTCTCTAAAAAAGATCTCTTGATACTGTCAAGGACAGTGATCAGGTTGACCAAGAGTCAGATCCGATTTTCTGACATATTTTTTAGAAAATGAGCCTCAATGCTATAAAGAAGCAATGTCTTCTCCAGAGGCACCTCTGTGGAAAGAGGCTATTAACAGTGAGATTGATTCAATCCTACAGAACCATACTTGGGAGTTGGTTGATCTTCCTCCAGGTTGTAAGCTACTGGGCTACAAATGGATATTCAAAGGAAAGATGAAAATAGATGAATCAATAGATAAGGACAAGGTAAGGCTTGTCATAAAAGGTTATAGACAAAAACAATGCCTTGTTTACTTTGACACCTATTCACCATTGATTCGTATCACATCGATAAGAATTCTCATAGTCATAGCAGCTATATTTGGTCTTGAAATACATCAAAATGATGTAAAGACGTCATTCTTGAGTGGTGAATTGGATGAAGAGATTTACATGGAACAACCAGAAGGGTTTAATATTCCTGGATAAGAGCAGAAGGTGTGCAAACTTGTAAAATCCTTGTACGGATTAAAACAAGCACCTAGACAATGACATGAGAAAAATTGACAAAGAGATGATGTCAAGTGGGTTTAAAACCGATGAGTGTGATAAGTGTATGTACACCAAATCAATTCAAAAAGGATATGTCATTGTATGTCTCTATGTAGACGATATGCTGATAATTGGTAATAATCATGAGTTGATTCAGTCTACCAAGAAAGTGTTATCCAGCAAATTTGATATGAAATATTTGGGAGTAGCTAACCTAACTATTCCTCTATCAAAGAATATTGGCTTAAGCGTATCGCAATTAGAGTATTCAATGATCATCAGAAGTCTGATGTATCTCATGAATTACACACGAACTGATATCGCTCAAGATGTGAACCGACTTAGCAGATATACAAGCAATCCAAGACATAACCACTGGAAAGCCATAGTAAAGAGTTTTGAGGTATGAGAAACTTCAAAATATAGACTACATTACGAGAGATATCCTGCTATTCTAGAGGGATACAGTGATGCTGACTGGATATCTGATACAGTGGATTCCAAATCTACGAGTGGATTTGTTTTCATACTTGGTAATGTAGCCGTGTCATGGAAATCCTCGAGGCAAACATGTATTGCCCGGTCTACTATGGAATCAGAGTTCATAGCGTTAGAAAAAATAGCGGAAGAAGCGGAATGGCTTTGAAACTTCCTGAAGGATATTTCTAGTTGGCCCAAACCGGTGCCAGCAATGAGCATATATTGTTACAGCCAATCGGCCATTAAGAGAGCCCAAAATACAATGTATAATGGTAAGTCTCGACATATACGTCGGAGACATAATACCATAGGTCATCTGCTCTCAAGTGGCATAATATCGATCGATTATGTTGAGTCGAAGGAAACCTAGCGGATCCACTAACTAAAGGTTTACCTTGAGAGCAAGTTGAGAAGCCATCGAGGGGAATGGGCTTGAAGCCTATAATCTAAGAATTGTCACTGTGGAAACCCAAACTAGCTAACTGGAGATCCCAAGATCTAGGTTCAAAAGGGACAACAGAAACTTTGTGCAATTCAAAACAAGCACTGAAGAGTTTTGTACTCTTTCCCATTCCGATAATGACGCTGAGTGCTGTCTGTCATGGTTAGGATAAGCTAAGGCTTTTAATAATCATTATATTAAGAGATGAGTCCTAATGGGGGTAAAGGCAGATTACCTCTTCAAATTAGATCACCTATTTCAAGTAAGAAGTGAGGCCGCTTCCATGGGAACTTTTAAAGGTGGGTTACCCTAAAGTACTTGATGAATCCGGGACCGTTGTTCAGGGCCGAAATGAACACAACCGTAGAACGGGAAATGGTCGAACTAAAGTTGTGTGTTGGCAGTTGTCTTGGTTTACACCAACGGTAAAACAGTTCAAGACTATGGGTCACTGGTTTGCCAAGTAAATTCGATTGTCATTCACTAGGAAAGGTTCAAGGCGAAAGCTACCTATTTCGATACAGCTTTAGTTCACGGAAACTCTCTCAAATGTCTGCATGAATATTTGAAGAATTGTGGGGGATTGTTGGAAATTCTTCAAATCTTCAAATATATTTGTTTGGACTGAGGAGGGACATGTCCTTTGGATGGCACCCCATGGGGACATATCCTCCAATTGTGTGTAAAGTGATCATATGCTCAAAGGGGTGCATATGAGGGGTATAACCCTTTGGAGGGTTGCACCCCAACCCTAAGGGTGCCTTTGAGGCATCCTTCCATACTTATAAAAGGAAGCTTTATGTTCCTTTTAACACACAGAAATAAAATCCGAATTTCATCCAAAAGAAAAGAGTCTCATATTGTGTCTTGAGTCTGAGAGAGTTCCACCATATTCCAAGTTCAAGATCTTGTTAAGGTGTGCCCCTTGAACAAGAGGAATTCGGGTTATCCTGGGAGAACATTGGCCACAAATTCGTAGAGCACTTAAACGGGGCCGATAAGTTCTTAAGGACAGAGAATCTTCTCGATCTGGACTACTGTTTTTCATCTTTATAACAATGTTTTTTTGATTCTCAAGTTTTCAAGGTTTTTTAGGGTTTATGCATATTAGATCTATTTTCTGGTTTGATTTGTTTGTTTACATGTTATTTACTGTTTCACGACACTATATATACAACAAATTATTAAAGATATAATCAACATTAATTTTTTTTTGAAAGGCAAGAACTATAAATTAAGGAACAATTTGTTTCTCCGTAAAATAAAATTCATAAGTAAATGTAACGATCGGAAATCTCGACTACTGTTACATAGTGGGACGAGTATTGCATAATATAAATTATGTTTGAGCACATATACATTCATGGAATGACTTTGAGGACAATCAGTGAATTCCTTGAAATTCCAATACGAAACAGTAAAATATTTCACTCTGGACAGTTCATGGTATTTGGGCCATAAATTTCTCATACAAACTCCGATTTTCATGAATTATATATCGTCGGAAAGCGAAGACCAAGACCTACAATTTTTGTGTTAAATAATTTTCAAATTCGGATGCGAAATAAGTCAAAAAGCACAAATTATATAGCTTATTACTGTGCAATTCGGGATTTCTCTAGAATCCAATCATGTGACTAAATTAAGTTGCATGTGACTAAATTAAATTATATTTTAATTATAAATTTTTTTTTGTACTTTTATTATAAAAGTTTTACACTATTCATTGTCTCTCCAAAAATTACATTTTGGCTTCCCTCGCCCACGAATTTTGGGAAGTTTTTCAAGCCTTTGGTTCATTTAGTTCAAGCCTAATTCAAGTGGAATTTGATGCCTCCTTCAAACTTCAACCAATACAAATAAATTCTTTATTCGAATCCTTTTAATTTTGGAGAATCCATGATATGTTCATTGCTTCCCCATTTGAAAATCACTATAACCTAAACTAGATTTCTTTTATTTGAAGAACTAAGTTTAACAAGTGATCATGGACGCATTTTATGACATGGTAACATGGATTAGACATTGATTTGGGGTGATGGCCAAATATTGTCTAAATGGAGGACGTGGTTGGATTTTCTTAATATTGAGAAGTAAAGAATGGTTGTGTTGAGGAAATTAAATATGTTTTATAGGTTATGAAGAGTACTTATAATATTACAATTTCTGTTGGGGGTCATTGGATTAGAAGAATTAAATGAGAATGTGAAATAAGAAAGTTAAGTAACGGTGTCGGGCTAGGATACTTTTCGGAAAGGTTGTAAATATATCCTTGTAAGTCAATTTTTTGATGTCCGATTGATAAAGCGTTAATTTTTAGATAAATTAGATATATAAATTAGTAACATATCCAAAATTTATAATTTTTGGACTAAAGATAAGACCGGACCGAAATTTTGAAGTCGAGCTATCTGCTACCCCTGTGCCCAGCTTTTCCAGTTGCACAGCCCCTGAACTTCAGTCCATAACTTGAGTTCTAGAAATCGAAATCATGATCCGTAAGAGCCAACATAAAATAGACACATAAGCAAGTATTCTACTAAAATTTCAGCCCCATATTCGACCCTGATTAAGCGCACCGATTTTTCAAATTCAGTATTGGTGCATCAAAATTTTCTAGAAAGAGGGCAGAATTTTGAGTTTTGTGAAGTAGCTTGTGAGATCCTCGAACAAGCGTAGTAAAAATTGGTAGATCACCCTAAATTGTTAGTAACCTAGCGAGGATGAGTTATCATGAATAACGAATAAATTTTGTTAAGTAAGGATACAATTCGCAACATTGGTACTAACAAATTTTTCTAATTCTAGATTATCTCTAGGAGATGCGGTTCTGTCACTATTGCAAGGCACCACCAGCAAGTTCCAAATAAGTGAGTGGACACTTTCCTTTTAAGTTGATTATAATTTTGTTATTTTACATGACAGACTTAATTTCTCACATTTAGGGTGTTAGCCAAGTTCATTTTCAATTATATTTTGATTAAGCATAGTTTGAGAAATGATTTTTAAAAAAAAAGTTTTCAAAACATGAGTTTTATGTTTTCGAGGCATGGGGGAAAAACCCACCTCAGTATGTAACATTTCACAGATATGGAATTGACGGAGAGGACATGTGCACATATTGAGGATTGGGGAGACGACGATACGTAACGCCCCCAGATCCTAGTTCAGGACTAGGGATGACAAATACTTCTATATCCTAGTTTCAGAGCTTGGAGGGTAGCATAGATCAGCAACCCCAGTTCTAGTTCAATGGCTTGGGGGAAGGTGATACATAACACCCCAAGACCACTAGTTTCAGGGAAATGGGTGACATGCTTTGGGGGGACGGCGATACGTAACACCCCAAAGTCATGGATTTGCATTCCTAGCCCCAGTTAGGCGTATGGGGAGACGGCGATACGGAACGCCCCCATACGTCAGGTTTTCAAAGGCAAATACCAGTTTTTAGAAACAATTTTCAAATACAGTTTTTAGAAAATTTCCAGAGAATGCTTTTTTAGAAATAAATTTTTTCAGAAAAAGCAGTTTATAAGAGATTTTCAGAAAAATAGATTTTAGAAACGTTTTTCAGAAATAAAGAGTTGTTTTAAGTTTATAATATAGATTTTCAGAAAGATAAATTTGAGATAAAGTGGATTTTAGAACCATGTGTTTTCAAAAGCGTTTTAGTAATTATTTATAAACTATCCACTCACTTAGATCGTTCAAACAATCTAACCCCCCACTCTCAGTATTTTATTTTGCATGTTCTTGGAGGACGGGTTCGGGAGGATGGATACTGATAGCAGTCACTAGGGTATGAAGTCCACCAGGTCAAGTTAGAAACAAAGTCCAGTTCAGTTAGAGTCAGGAAGTGACATGTAACTTATATCTTGTATAATAAAGATTTGTTATATATTGTATTTTAATAATCATTGTCAGAGTTGTAATATGTATTAAAACAGAGTATTTATTATTAAAAGTATTATGCATTCATGATTGATGAGTTGGGCAATGGTATCATGCATGAATTTAGGTGTGAGATAAGAATTACAGATGTCAGAAGTCAAAGGCTCAGGGGAATAGTACGGCTTATTCCATGCCGGTAACATCACCCAGATCGGGGATGTTACAAAGATGGTATCAGAGCATGGTCTAGGGAGTCAGTGACTACATTGGGCAGAGTATTAGGGTTTTGTATATGTAGTATGTCAGGGATACCCATATACGAGGCACTACCTCTCCAATATATAATCCTCGAGTACGTCCTCAAAGTTCTATTGACATGTTAGTAAGAATTCCTGAGCTCTTTAAGTATCTTTCCTTAGAAACAATAATATTCTTTGAAGAGCCTTCTGTAATCATCCTGAACTATTAGCAGAAGTTCAAATTTAGCTATAAATCCAGAAAATTTGATACTAGGAAAAGCTACCCTAGAGAGTGGGAAGAGAAAGCTATAAGAAGTAAGGAAATATGCATAGATATTTGAGTAGCCAGAGACAAGAAAAGTAAAGAGACAGAACGAGATAGGAAAGTCCTAAGGATACCCACCCAAGGAAGTAGAAAGAGAAAGAAAAGTTAGGAAGAACTGTTAAGGATAAGAGCACATATGTTTAGGCAATTAGAATCAATTAAAGGTAGAAGATATAAGAACATATAAGTAAAGAAATTACAAAACCTTAGTACTAAATAAAATAGAGTGAGCCTGAACCAAAGTAAAATGTTGAAGTAAACTTGAGTAAGATTCCATCCTTGATCAGAAAATTTCTTCAAGTAGACTCAATAGCCTTAAGTACTTCGTATATACGGTAAGTCTCCCAAGTAACAAAGAATAGGCAGAAGAATAAAAGAAGCAAGAACTCAAGACTAGACGTGGAACTTTCAACAGACAAGTAATACTAATAAATGATCGAAAAACAATTTATGTTAAACTAGTTTTCAATATATATATATATTGGTGGCTGATTTTTGTAAATAATAATAATAATTTTAATTAAACACATGCTTCAATTCTAGATAAATCTCAAAATTTACTATTTATCCAACAAATACATATATTTTTGACCTAGTTCTGGTCCAAATTTAAGAAAATATTCAACATAAAAGTTGTAAATCTCGGTTTAAGATTTCCGATCATATAAATATCACCAAAAATGGACATTGGTAGCTGTTTGCACAATTTTTTGTCAATACGCGTATAAGGTTCAAACCTCCTGAGACACAGTCCCAGAAATGAGGGATTGATTTCAAGAAAATGCCTCCAAGGGGCACAAGCACACATATTACAGTTCTAAAGATTAAAAAGATAAGAAATTAAACTAATTGCTTATTTTGAGTCTTAATTTTTCTCCTTTCTCCTATTGCTATGCTCGAGCCTTTTATACTTCATGGCTTTATCAAAAGCTCGAACGGTTTCACCGTTAACCCCCCAAGGTCTCCTGCTCACATGTAACTGCTGGATCATGTGTGCAACTGTTAGATCATGTGTGCAGCTGCTAGATTATACGTGCAAATATTTGGTAACTTGCTAGATCGTGGAGGTCACCGTCAGTTTGTGCCATAACCGTCAATCATGTGTGCAACTGGATAACCGAACAACTGCTCTGGAAGTGTTTCTTTCATTCTTCACGATTCTCTTCCCAGTCTTCGAATCGTTCTGGGTTGAGCCTTTCTGGACTGAATCATTCTCCTCCCAGAACGGTGCCATGCCTTTTTATCCTTAGATACGTCATTCATTTTCGTCCTTTGATTCTTTCGGCCTTTTCGTCCTTGGGAGAAATTTATTTTCTACCAACAATTGTCCCCCAAATTCACCTTGATCGTTTCGAGAGATGAGATCGAGGCGAAATTTCTTAGCCAGGCATGTAAGGTCGGGCTCATACCACTAATCGCCTTACTGGTTCAGCCTGCTGACCTTTGTCTTCATTCTCTGCCGTCATTTGCACATTTCGAGGCTTGTTCCTTACATTTCCCATGCAAATCCATCGCTTCCTCATTAAATATGCGGTCTTTCCATTATGTCTTGTCGAAAAATCATCATTGCGCCAATTAATGTGCCGTTTTTCACGTCACATCCACATCACATCGCGTCTGGCACCGCCCACTAGTTTCCCGCACTTTCTTCTTCCCTCGAATCGGGTCGTGCCACCTGTCCTAGGGCGACCCTTTACATTGGCTATATAAACCTAACTCCTTTTTTTCACTGTTTTGCCGTCTCTCATTGTCTTCACTACTTTCTCTGCAAATCTCTCTTATTTTACTCACTTACCATGGCATCCTCATCCTCTGCTCCAAAAAAGAAAAACACTTCGACCTTCAAAGATTACCAGGCTGCGTTAGACGACCCTTCCGTCAGTGTTTTTGGGATCTACACCCTTGATGAAACCCACGGAATTTGCTATCTCGGCCCCATATTTCTCAATGACAATGCCATCGACATGGCTCCACTGGCTCAGCTTTTTCCTTATGTTTCTACCTTGCCCTTTTCAGAACCGTTGAGCATTTCTTCCTTAAATTAGTCGAACCCCATCCGTACATGTCCCAAGCCTGATTCTTCGTTTGAAAACTGGTTTCAACGCTTGAAGTCGCACGTAGACACCTACTATTTCTTTGAAAATAGTGGTTTGCTCTCTCTCATCGAGCTTTCCCTTGTTCTGCCCCATTTTGATCGTAATCTTTTTCCCATGTCATTGCTTTTCTGGTCTTCCAACTATAATGTTTTTCTTTTCCCCTCCGGCCCTTTGACTATCACATTGCGTGATATAGGTGCCTTGACAGGGTTGGCCCCCTTGGGTGCGACCATTTCTGCCCATACTCATTTTTATTTTCCTCCTCCTCAAATTGACACTTCGTCATTTTCTTCTTATTCTGCTTTCTTTCGTGCATTCTTTGAGTCTACCGGTCCGGTCTCGATGTTGGAACGCACCGCATTCATTCACTACTGGCTTTGCAAATATATCATTTGTGTGCCTAGTCGGAAATCTGTGGCGGTTATCTTCATATTTCTTCGGACGTTGCCAATGGCCGTCCTCTGGATCTGTGTTCTTTCCTTCTGGCCGCTGTTTACCGAGGTTTGGCCGTTCTCCAAAAACAGCTTCGATCTGGCTCTTCACCCATTGCTTCCTGTCCTATTTGGCTCGTCCAACTTTGGTTCAGGGCCTACTTCCCTATTTTTGGTTCCATCGAGGCTACTCGTTCATTTCCCTGTGCCGGCCTCCTATTTTCCCAATTAGGGCAGAATCCTCTCCTTCCCCGCACTATTTTTGATTATTTTTATGGCCTTTCTTGGATCCCTTCTTTTTTTCCTTTTTCCCTGGGCGATAGCCCTTCCTTTGTTCATAAGCTTCCTCAGTCAGATGGGGACAAGTCGGTCAATCGTATTTGGCGTAAATTTCTTTGTTCCCGTGATTTGATTCACGATATCTTGACCGGGGCGAATGACAAAGCTGGGGTAGAGGTATATTCTCCCAACTTTGTCGCTCGCCAATTCGACCTTGTCCAAGGATGGCCTCTTCTATTATTCTACTCTTCCTCTACCATAGCTGATCGTTTCAAAGTCATGTCGCTCTCCAACATCGACCAGTGCCTGTCTGAAGTGCGGACTTTGTTAACTTCATTTTCTTGCGATTATTTTTCCCCTTGTACATCTGTCCATCCTCTTTTTGACTGCTTTTGGCCAGCTAGCCGTGAAAGGCTTTTTTCTCTGCCGTCTTCTACTATCTTTGCAAGCATTCCCTTCTACTTTAAACCTACCGAACCAGCTGGGCCGAAGAAACCCGTTGAGAAGGCTGGGCCGAAGAAAATGCAGTCCAAACATCCGAAAAGGAAACACCCTTCGCCGACTCATAAGTTCAATTCGGATGAGCCCTTGCTACGCCGCTGGGCTAAGGTATGCTTTTCACTTTCTCCCTTTTTTTATAGTTCGTTCTTGTTCCTTGTGTAGGTGTCCATGACCAAGCAATCATCCGGTACGGCCGCATCGGCTCAAGTTTCTGAGCCCAAAATCCTAATCCTCCAACACCCATTAGAAGTGGGTGAGGCTACTGAACTCTCATCAAGAAGGGTTGATCCCCAAGGTATATGGTCAAATATAGTATTGGGCAGTAGGGACCCACTCATAGAGGAAATTTCAATGGACGACCCCTTCTTCGAATATCATCAATTGCACAATCTTGTCCCTATTGTGTAAGAGCCGGATGATGAGCGTCATGAGCCTTCTCGGTTTCATCCTGAGCGAGTTTTCCATTTAATACATAGATGGACTGCCTCGGGAATTGGGGGAAGTTATAGGGACATAGATGGCCTGTTTAGGTTGGCCGAATTGGACATATTGGAATAGACTAAGTCCCTTTTTAAATCTGATATCATCAGACGAATTCATGAAGATATCGAGGTTATTCATGTTATTGACTCTTCCGATTCTGATTCTTCTACAAAGACCCAGTTATCGGGCAGACCAAGCTCTTCCCCTTTTGATCCTCCATTGCAACAGTCTCCTTCACCAAAACGGCCATCGTCCCCCATTTCTTTGCCGTCGTCTCCTCGGGTAATGTCTCATGCTCCTCCGCCTTCATCTCCTAGGCGAAAGTCTGTATCGCCACCTAGTGACGTCCCTATGCAGCCGTGGATGAGCCATCAAGTTCCAGTTTTGAGCCCAGAGATGTAAGTATTTTTCTTCTCTTTGCATAACTTCTTCGGCCTTCATTCGCTAACCCTTTTTTCTGTAAATAGGCACACGATCCGTTTATGCAATCAGTCCATGACGTTTTGGACCGTCTCGAGCGGCTAGCCTCTACTCCATCTCAACCTTCTTCATCCTCGGCCCGAGTGACCACGGACTTGGAAGCTCTTCGGGAGGTTGTTGGTCAATATGCCTCTTTCACTTTGCTGGACATCGGTCAGGCCGCCTTGCCAGAAAATATGCTCAAGCTAGAAAGGATTTCCTCTGAGCTATCTCGACTAATGGCTTCTCATGTTTTGCCTGTATCGGTGGAGAACCGACTCTTCCTCCAAGATTTACATAATGAAGTGGCGCTCTTTATTCCTCGTTATCGAAGTATACATAGTCAGAAGGTCGGGCTTCGTTCTTCAGTGGTGAAGAAAGAAAGCCATCATGATTCCCTTAATACTCTCCGCCAGTCCGTGCGAGAAACCACAGATGAAATGATGATTGAGGAATCGGTATCTCTGGAACTAGAGCGATAATTACAGGAGATCCAGTGCCTTATTGAGGAGAGTCGTATGAGGAGAGAGGCCAAGAGGAAAACCATTGTTGCTCAATTAACGGAGGTGAATGCTTCTCTAACAGAGTACGAAGATTTGGCTCAAGTTGATTTTGAGAAGAGCCTGACCGATCTAATAGTAGCTGATAAATAGATACAGAAGGAGTGGCATAGGTTGAGGGAAGTATTCTCAGTTTTGAAGGACAATGACTCAATTGTAGACTTCCAACGGCCCTCGTCCAATGACTGATTTTATAGTTATGTATAGGACGTTGCATCATCCATTATTTGTAATTTTTTAGTACATTAGATCGTCCATGATCAATAAAAAATAGATTACTTTTATTTATTTATTTATTTATTATTATTATATATTTTTATCTGGAAAATGCTACATTCTCATGTTCCCACAATGAAGGTATATATTTTTTCAAGTACTTACCATTTATCGCTCTAACATGCATTTTCCCATTCAAATTCCTTAAATGATAAGCTCCATTTGGCAATACATTTTCAACCTCGAAATGGCCTTCCCAGTTAGGCGATCATTTTCCATATGCAGGACTCTTAATACCCAAAGGTAGTATTGTCTTCCATACTAACTCCCCTTTCCTGAACGATTTGGCCATGACTTTCCGGTTGTACCTTTTGGCCATCATTGTCTTCTATGCTTCCAGACGGTTAATGAAATCACACTTAATATCATCTAACTCTAATAGATTTTGGATCATCGCTTCACTATAGTCTTCTTTCTTCAATTCTCCATGTAACATCACTCTTGTAGATTTGACATTGACTTCGATCAGTAATACGGCCTCTTGACCATAAACGAGCCAGAATTATGTGACCGAGGTACTTGTTCTAGGCGATGTCTTATATGCCCATAAAGCTGGACTCAAACATTCCTCACATTGCCTAGTATTGTCCGTTATCGACTTTTGAATCAAACCTTTAAGGACCATATTGGATGATTCTACCTGACCATTTGACTGAGGGTAGTATGAAGTAGTGTTTACTAATTGGATCCCATATTCACTTAAGAAATACTTAATTTTTTCGCCATTCAAAGAAGTCCCATGATCTACCATCAATGTCTGAGGAATACCGAATCGATGAATGATATGCTCTTTTATGAACTTGATGATTTTTTCTTGGGAAATTTCTATTACCGGGATTGCTTCCACCCACTTGGTAAAGAAATCTATGGCGACGATGATGAAGGTATGTCTCTTGCTAGATGCAGGATAGATCTTTCCGATCAAATCAATCGCCCATCCTATGAATGGCCATGGTTTAATGACGGGAACCATTTCTGTTGCCGGCGCTCTTTGTATGGGTCCATGTTTCTAGCAAGCTATGCATCCCTTAGCGTATAGTATGCAAGATTCTCCCATTTTCGGCCAATAGTACCCACTCATTATAATTAACCATCTCATTTTCACTCTGGCTTGATGGGCCCCACAGACCCCACAGACACATTTTAACAATAAACCATCCTGACATTTTTTATACAATACATCCCATGATACCACAAAGTTTAAGGGTTTTAGTTTTAGTTTTCGGTTTCCTCCGTTCTCTGGGTTCTTTAAGAAATCTTTGATCTCCCTTCTCCAATCGTCTTTGTCTTGGTTTTCAATGGCCACAACGTCCGTTTCATTCCTTCGACTTACTATCCATACTTATCTGTTTATATCATAAGGCCGCTTGGGCTAGCTCTTTAACTATCTCTTTTTTTGTCCTTGAGACGTGCTCTAACTCTACATAGTCAAATTTATCTAGCAGTACTTGATATATTTCTAACAATGCCATGACTGACGAATAGTGGCATATAAATTGTTGGTTTCTAATTAGGTCCCAAGAATCATCAAATCAAGCACAAAACAAGTGAATACAACAAAGGAGAATGGCGGAAACATACTCACATCGACCGGATCTTGCGATGCGATGAAGAACACTTCTTGGTGAAGCTCGGCAATGGCTTCCTTGGCTGGTGGACTGCTCGGTTTTGGTCCTTGTTGTTCCTCCAAGAATCGGCCATGGAAGACTTCATTGAAGCTCCAAGCTTCAAGCTTTAAAAACGATTCCATGCTCATGTGTTCACTACCCTATCACCTTAGGATAACTCATGGTGTGCTAGCACTATGTTTTTTCCATAAAAACATCTTCTTTCTTCTCTTATGCATTCGGCAGAACCAGAAAAATGGAGAAGAAGAAGTTGGCTCCAAGCCGAAAATGAAGAGGAGGGAAAAAAGAGAAACCGTGAGTTGAGGTGAGAGAGAGAAAGAAAAGAAAAATGTTTTATATATATTTGATTTTCCAAAATCAAATACCAAAAACCCTTTTCCATTTTCCAAAAAATTCAAAAAACAAAAGCAATTAATGCTTTTCAACTACCACATCAATCACTCAATCAATCAATCAAATTGTCACATCACTCAAAGTGACATGTGATTTGATGCTTGATGTGACTTGCGATTTGACGCTCGATTTGACTTGCGTGCCGCACTCGAATTCGAAATGTGAATGCGCTCGCAAATAATCCCGGGCTCGGGTTCGCTAATTCCAAATTAATGAATTTTTCGTTAAGACGTAATTAGACGATTACGCCTAGCAAAATCACTATTCATGTCGCTAACGAATTAATTCTAAATTAACTCGTTCGCCCGAATTAAATTCTAATTTTAATTCCACGTCGAAATCCAATTTCGTATAATATATCAAATATATTATTTTATCGATTAATTCCAAATTAATCGGTTCTCTATCTTTAATTAATATTTTATCCTAGATAAAATATCTCTGTAATTAATCTCAGATTAATTTTCTCTCTCATCAAATTAATCCCAGATTAATTAAAGTACGAGTCATACATCATCGGTGAATCTTCGGGAAGCGACCCATGAGATCCCCGGATATGTTGGCAGTAAATACGGTCGTCGGACTATCCGAACACGTAAGTACCTCGTACTACATTTATACCGATTTATAAGACAAGGTTGGCTGCTAGAAAAGCGCCATGCCTACCCAATTCTCCAGAAATATCCTTATAAGAATATGTGATCTATATCAGGCGTAGTATACGTGGTATTGTGTATGTCGATCCATCATCGGATGATCACGTGCTAGGCCTGGGGCTGGAATTGTGTCTGCCCCGTACGAAGCACATATCGGATGTCTGGTAACTAGTCTCTATAATCGGATATACATGACCTATCCCGATAGCTCGAGCATTTAAGAGAACGAGTTTTGTATCCTATGTGACCATCATCTCCATATGACTGGAGTGATACTTCCGTCTTAACATCACACCCAACACACTACGATTCTCAATATACCCAGCATTGGCGTACACATAACCTGTTAAAGCCCTGGACGACCTCAACCAAAGTATATTGATTGTCGTAAGTATTAGCGGTGCAAGTCTCAGGTTAAGACCAAATACACATACCCTGATTTCGGACTTCCATAGACACATAATCATACTACCAATGGAATTCCAAGGGGGTCTATCCAGAGCGAAGCTGTTTCCCGTACCATCGGTAAAACACAACCTCCTATTACACTTGCATGAGTATCCTATACCCAAATATATGATAACTATGTCGTTGTGCCCTCACAAACGCGCACAAGTGTAATACTAGTCTTTTACGTATTTATCGATGTCCAATCTCGATAATACTCTGACTAGGGATATTTAATGATTTATCCTTCGTGGACTGATACTGTCTCATATCATTCTCCGTCCAGGAACAAATCATAGGGACCTCCTATCATTTATATATATAGGTGATCTAATCACAAATGATAAGAGTGCAATCTCCTTTGTTACATAGTTAATTTGTACAACAACACCATGATCTGTACAAATAGTGACGCTATGGGTCATAATTGTCCAACAATCTCCCACTTGGCCTATAGCCAGTCACTTGAGTGCTTGACACCCGAACTATGTACGGTTGGCTCAAACTGTTGAGAAAAGCTTTCGTCAGCGGATTTGTATGAATATCATCTTGTTGCGATTTATTCGATTATCACATCGCCACAATGTATGATCCGAACGAATCAGATGAATATAGAAGTATTTATCTGGATCGTTAATGAGACCATTAATTCTTTAGCCTGTGCTGAGGCCTAGCTCAGCTGCTAACAGAACTATATCTAATCTAATTAGATTTGTTATTGACCCATATTGCTTCTATTACTGCCTCAGCTGTTGCAATTAACCCACATTTGTTGTTTATTCGGTAACAGTATCTTGCTTGGAAGATTTCCAGCTCACTGTACCGTTATTCAAACTGTATAGTACCGTTTGCGACTTTTAGTCGTCTTTATCGGTTAGGAAACTTGCTACAGTGATCCTAGTCACTTCAAGTTCTCCTTCTCCATAGACTAAGACATCATCCTTAGTTCTCTAAGATACTAACGGATGTTCTTAACTTCAATCCAGTGACTATCACTCGGATTGACATGTTTGTGAATCTATATGCTCAAAGCGTATGAGACACCAGGTCGCGTACATTTTTTAATGTACGATTTCTCGGAGAGTATTTCGAAAGCCAAGCTTTCGCCGATAGTTATTTTATGGGAATATCATTTCCAAGAAATGACATATTATCATTATTTTATAGGACAACCACTGTCAGTGCGCTCCCACTAACCCTCTTATATACACAAGAATCATTTTCGTTTTGAATTAAATCATAAATCATTATGATTACATCAAAACGATAGTTCCAAGAACCTAATGTTTGTTTCAATCCAATCATGGATCGAATAACAAGCATTATCCAAATGGATTTACCGTGGCAACAGGTAAAAGGTTGAATCATAATCAACACAATGTTGATAACGATACCTTTCCGCTAAAAGCCTAGCTTTATACGTTGGTATGTTGCCATCCATGTATGTTTTCCTTGAAGACTTATATATTACCAATAGGCACAATGCCTTGCGGTACATCAACTAGTGTCTAAACATAGTTGGTATACATGGAATCCAATTCGGACTTTATGGCACTTTGCCATAATAGGGAGTCGATACCTTGTATCACTTCCTCATACGTAGTCAGTTGGTATTCCTCAATAAGATAGACATCTTTATGAGGTGAGATCAGAAACTCATACCCCAGGTTGTTTTCTGACTCTCTCCGACCTACGCAGTTCTTGTGTATTCGAAGATTAATGGTATAGTTTCATCCTTGATGAACTATTTATGTTCCATTAAGATTCGGTGCCAGGAATAATATTACACCGATTTTCATCGAGTTTTACTATCCTCCCACTTACCACTGCATTTTGGTATTCCTCTTAGGAAAACCGCATGGTGAGTAACAATCTAATTGTTCTCTTGTGAGGTTGTATAAGTACATTACTTATGGTATCCCTAGGTTAACCTACATTTGGCACTTATCCAATTTGGGTTCTGGTTTGGTATCATCCAAATTTATGCCTAGCATACCCAAATCATCAGGAATGAGAAACCTAGTTTCTTTCCTGTTCATATCTAATATGTTATCTGTCAAACAGATATTTATGGAACCTTATTCAAAATAAGTTCTTACACTATTTAAAGCTTATCCGTTGAAGGAAATGGTAGCTCAGAGCGACTCATGATTAACCTTATCATGTCTTACAAAATTCGGTTTCTCATTTCGGACACACCGTCAAATTGACGTGTTCCGGGAGGAGTCCTCATTGAAAGAATACTATACTCTTTCAAGTATTTGAGAAACTTATTGCTTAAGTATTTTCATCATGGTCAAACCGTGATGGTTTAATACTTTAGCCGATCTGTTTGTCTATTTCGTGTCGAAACTTTAAAAGTTTCCGATTTATGTTTCAAAAGAGACACATAACCGTACGCGATGCCACATCCATAAAGGTCACGAAATATTCATATTCACATCTAGCCTAGCTAGACATGGGCCCACTTGCTTCACTATGAACTAGGGCTAACAGATCGGTGGCAGTTTCACTTTTACCAAGTAAAGGTGTTTTAAGCACTTTGCCTAATAAACTAGATTCGTAGACTTTATTTGATTGGAATCAAATCAGTTCTAGTACCCACTCTTCGAAAGTGTGGATATACGAGTCTTGTTTAAATTGTGTCCCAGACAACAATGCCACATACAAGTTTCAATCTGATCAAATCAGTTTGAGCTATTTGTTTGTCATATTTTATATGTTTGAGATATTTATTTATATTCAAAATATAAATGCTGTTATTCACATCTAATGTGTTTATCTCAATATCATCTTTATATAATAAAACACTTTAGTGTTCTAGAATATAAAGGTTCATCCGCAACTGATTATACACTGATATAGAGATAATGTTTCTAGTCAAACTAATTACATTATAACAGTTTCCTAATTCAGGTACATACCCGAGGGTAGTTCCTAAGTTTAGGTATCTACGGTTAAAACAGCGACTTTCGTCCCATTTTTCAATTCGCAGATTAATCTCAATAGAAGTCAGTATCCTGCTTATAACAGATTCTGAACATCAGTCCATATTTTATGTATCACACTAAATATCTAAAATCTAATTTTAATACTAGTAGTGAACATATTTATGACAAACATATTTGAAGTCAGAGCCTTGCTCGTCTTCAATTCCTTCTTGGGATATGTCCTTTTATCTTCCTAGAAGATTATAATGATTTTGCCTTTGCTTTTTTCACACTCCAGAAGCCTTTGGCCAAGCCTTGGCATTCTGGAATATCGAAGTAAGGTGTGTCTTGCGCTACTTGCCTTATTGCAAACTTTGACTTTGTCTCCTTGAGAATAGTCATTAACTCTCCAAGAGTTTACTATTGCAATATTTACTTCTAAAATCCAATTTTAGATTTATGAAGAATCCTTCAATTTCAATCTCATACTTTAAGAATCTAATCCTTAGTTCTGATAAAAAAAAAATTAAGGAGTCTATATGACAAGTAAAATGGATTAAGCACTAAAGTTATCATCACATAAATCTTCCAAAGATTATGCTCTACTATTTGCTTAACTTCGGGCTTAGGCATAATACGTTATTTTATCAAATAAAGTAACTTATTATTTTCCAGGACCATCCTGGAACTTTATTCCCAATTTGAAAAATAAAGTCGTTTAAATACATTTTCACCCATGATTATGTTTTAAACACTAATCTTTCATTTATCTTGATTCTAATAGTCCTACTATTTAATCAACGATTTGTGGTACTATATATTATAATGATTATTATAGTCCAACTATGCAATCAAATATAATTTAAATTAATTCACCTCAATTACATTGATTACTATAATCCAATTATAAAATCAACTGGAAATTGAAATTAATTAATTCAAATATATTGATTACTATAATCTAATTATATAATCAACTATAATACAGTCCAACTGTTTATTAAAACAACAATTTAAATATTAGTCCAACTAACATTTAATCTAACGACGACGAAATAATTTGTGATTGAACGCGTATGGCAAGTTATTAAACGAATATTGCAAATTCAATTCTTGCCTCCCACTATTTTTTGGCGAGCCTCTAACCCTCTGTCGAGTACTCGGGAAAACGCGTTTCCTAGTGGGCTAGGATCCCGTTAAATATCACACAATCTTGACTTTGGCCAACAAATTGTATGATAATTAACTAGGTAGATCTCTAAGATCAATTGGATCCAATCCAATTCTTAGATCCGGTAGGGGGACATCCAAGTCCAAAATATATATCTTATATATGCCAATACATCCAATGTATTACCTAACCTTTTTCCTCTGAATCAACTAAGCCTTGGCTTTGGCACAACAAACTTAGTGATCCCAGTCAAGCGCGACCCATTGACCATGGAAAGCTTCGTAATCAATGTCGATGGACAAGAAGTGGTCTTGACTTTGGCCAACAAACCACAACTTGGACAAGACACTGATATGGAACAAAGCGTTCGTGATTCAAACATATTTTCGACAAACAAAGGCCTTGACTTTGGCCAACAAACCAATGTCGTCTCGGATCTTGAGTAAGAATCACTCAATGGAAGGAAAGACGTTTAATATTTAGCGAGGGTTTTTCGCGTGCAAATTGGCAACCAATTTATTATCTTTGCTAAGGTCTCATTATCATACACCCTTAAGCATGCATTCTAAACACATAATAAAGCGCATATGAAAAATAATAATGATATGCGGATGGATACTTTACATTGATCCTAGATCAAATCTCTCATTTTCTCTCTCCCGCTAGCACATGTATTGCTTCTACCCGTTACACTACACTTCTAAAGAAACCTCATTTACATTGAGGGGAATAGGTGAGAAGAGAATACAAAGAATAAGGAGGTGATAAGGCTGGACACGCAGGTCCAATTAATAAGTCAAATTTATTAAAATTTCCAAAATTGCCCCACCCATCTAATATCCATCCGATATACATTATTCATGCATCACAACCATGTATTCACACAAGCATGTTATCAATCAATCTAATCCAATTAATTAATCTGATAATTAGTGATCATCCAATGTTCAAACAACGATTTGATTTTGCTCGAGTCAAACTCGTTTCGTGAATAAGTACTCAAAGTACAAATTCTTGAATTAAATTAAACTACAAAATTAAATCCAATTCAATTTGTAATTAATACTAATTCACTATTTAATTCCAAATTAAATATCACACTTTATTAACGAACATTTACGACTTAAATTCCAAATTCAATCGTAACGGGTCTCAAAGCCCGATTAACATCCAATGTTTATTTAATTAAAGTCAAATGAGCTTTTAATTATTTTCTATAAGGCGTGGACTTTTGGTCAACTCGGGTCAAACCGATAACCAAAGTCCAATCCTGGATTTACCCCATAAGCCCAGAAATCAATTTTAGCCAATTAGGCTTAATTAAATAATTAAGGTCCATTAAGTCATAATTTGACTTTATGGATGCGGTTTTGGGCCCAATTGGATCCAACCAAATTGGCCTAAACCTAACTTGGTACAACGAAGCCCAAAAGCCCAATTACAACCTTTAAGGCCCAAATCCAATTTAAACCCAATTAATTAACTTATAAAAGTCCAAATTCCACAATTAATTAACCTAAGTGTAATCCACAATTAATCACCCAATAAATATTTCTAAAACATCAATTAGCCTAATTAATCATGCAATTTAACATCAAATAGTGTCCAACACAATTTAACAAAAAATCAAACCCATTTCATGTTTTATACTTCTCGGCAATTAGGGGTTTTTCAATCCGATTCGGTTTCAATCCAATTGAATCCACAATCATCATTTCCCAAATCATTTCAACTCATCTAATGAATCAAAACCAAAAATACCATGAATTTCAAAATTCAACAAGTTTTCGGCCAAGCCTTTAATTTGGGGAAAATTGTCCAATTCAAAATTCAATCCAATTAAACCTCAAATCAACATTACCCAATTGTTTTAAGTCATCCAATGATATAACAAACAAAATTTACCAAGACATTAGGGCTCTCTAATTTTCGGCCAAGCCTTCAAAATCGGGGAAAACTTGATCCAATCAAATTTCATGAAATTGATCATGCACAACTTCAATTAATCAACATCCAAGCATACTTAATCAATCAATTTAACCAAATCATGCTCAAATTGATTTTGCCCAATTTTAAACCCTAAAATTTCATGCTTGATATAAGCTCTGATACCATTGTTGCTTTCTAATTAGGTCCCAAGAATCATCAAATCAAGCACAAACCAAGTGAATACAACAAAGGAGAATGGCAGAAACATACTCACATCGACCGGATCTTACGATGCGATGAAGAACACTTCTTGGTGAAGCTCGGCAGTGGCTTCCTTGGCTGTGGACTGCTCGGTTTTGGTCCTTGTCGTTCCTCCAAGAATCGGCCATGGAAGACTCCATTGAAGCTCCAAGCTTCAAGCTCCAAAAACGATTCCATGCTCATGTGTTCTCTGCCTTATCACCTTAGGATAACTCATGGTGTGCTAGCACTATGTTTTTGCCACAAAAACGTCTTCTTTCTTCTCTTATGCATTCGGCAGAACCAGAAAAATTAAGAAGAGGAAGTGGCTCCAAGCCGAAAATGAAGAGGAGGGAAAGAGGAGAGAAACCGTGAGTTGAGGTGAGAGAGAGAAAGAAAAGAAAAATGTTTTATATATATTTGATTTCCAAAATCAAATACCAAAAAACCCTTTTCCATTTTCCAAAAAAGTCAAAAAGCAAAAGCAATTAATGTTTTTCAACTACCACATCAATCACTCAATCAATCAATCAAATTGTCACATCACTCAAAGTGACATGTGATTTGACGCTTGATGTGACTTACGATTTGACGCTAGATTTGACTTACGTGCCGCACTCGAATTCGAAATGCGAATGCGCTCGCAAATAATCCCGGGCTCGGGTTCGCTAATTCCAAATTAATGAATTTTCCGTTGTGACGTAATTAGACGATTACGCCTAGCGAAATCACTATTCACATCGCTAACGAATTAATTCTAAATTAACTCGTTCGCGCCGAATTAAAATCTAATTTTAATTCCGTGTCGAAATCCAATTTCGTATAATATATCAAATAGATCATTTTATCGATTAATTCCAAATTAATCGTTCTCTTTTAATTAACATTTTATCCCAGATAAAATATCTCTGTAATTAATCCCAGATTAATTTTCTCTCTCATCAAATTAATCCAGATTAATTAAAGTGCGAGTCATACATCATCGGTGAATCTTCGGGAAGCGACCCATGAGATCCCCGGATATGTTGGCAGTAAATACGGTCGTCGGACTATCCGAACACGTAAGTACCTCGTACTACGTTATACCGATTTACAAGACAAGGTGGCTTCTAGCAAAGCGCCATGCCTACCCAATTCTCCAGAAATATCCTTATAGGAATATGTGATCTATATCAGGCGTAGTATACGTGGTATTGTGTATGTCGATCCAGCATCGGATGATCACGTGCTAGGCCTAGGGCTGGAATTGTGTCTGCCCCGTACGAAGCATATATCAGATGTCTGGTAACTAGTCTCTATAATCGGATATACATGACCTAGTCATAATATCCCGATAGCTCGAGCATTTAAGAGAACGAGTTCCGTATCCTATGTGACCATCATCTCCATATGACTGGAGTGATACTTTCATCTTAACATCACACCCAACACACTACGATTCTCAATATACCCAGCATTGGCGTACACAGAACCTGTTAAAGCCCTGGACGACCTCAACCAAAGTATATTGATTGTCGTAAGTATTAGCAGTGCAAGTCTCAGGTTAAGACCAAATACACCTACCCTGATTTCGGACTTCCATAGACACACAGTCATACTACCAATGGAATTCCGAGGGGGTCTATCCAGAGCGAAGCTGTTTCCCGTACCATCGGTAAAACACAACCTCCTATTACACTTGCATGAGTATCATATACCCAAATATATGAGAACTATGTCGTTGTGCCCTCACAAACGCGCACAAGTGTAATACTAGTCTTTTACGTATTTATCGATGTCCAATCTCAATAATACTCTGACTATGGATATTTAATGATTTATCCCTCGTGGACTGATACTGTCTCATATCATTCTCCATCCATGAACAAATCATAGGGACCTTCTATCATTTATATATCTAGGTGATCTAATCACAAATGATAAGAGTGCAATCTCCTTTGTCACATAGTTAATTTGTACAACAACACCATGCTCTGTACAAATAGTGACGCTATGGGTCATAATTGTCCAACAAGGCCCCCATCACATGTTGGACAACTAGTTGCGAATCTCCCTTAATGGACACATTTCTTACTCTCATATTAAGGAGTATCTCCAACCCAAATATTAAAGCCTCATATTCAGCCTGATTGTTGGTGCAACATTCGTCCAATTTAACGATGAAACGAAATAATTCTCCTAAAGGACTGACAAGGGCTATTTCTATTCATGCCCCCTTCGATGTACTATACCCATCAAAGTACATCGTCCATGATTTTAAGTTGTATTCGCGTATTTCTATTTCCATTTCTTTGGTGGTGCTTAAGCAAGGGTGATCAGTTAAAAAATCAGCAAGGGCCTAGTTTTTTACGGCCTTCTGGGGTTCGTGCCGTATATCGAATCCGACAACGATAGAGACCAAAACCCCACTCTTTGATGTAAAATTGGACGAGAGAACATGTATTTCACTATATTGATCTTTGTAACTAGATACACAGTGGTCGACATAAGATAGGTGCGTAATTTAGTACATATAAAATACAAAGCCAAACACAATTTCTCCATTGGAAAGTAATTACATTCATATTTCAACAATTGTCTGCTGAGATAATAAATGGCTCTTCCTACACCCATGTTATCGTCCTCTACGATCATTCCAGCTGTGGACTGCTCCTCAGCAGATATGTAAAGCTTCATTAGTCATTCTAGCACAGGGGGTACCATCACCGACGGTTTTGCTAAATAGTTCTCCAAGCTTTCGAAGGCTCTTTCATTCTCTTTTGTCCAGACGAAATCATCTTTTTCTTTCAGCCTCAATAGAGATGAGAAGGCTTTAGTTTTCCCTGCACAATTCGAAATGAACCTTCTTAAATATTTATTTCCCCTAGGAACCTTTGCAACTCTTTTTTTCTTCTGGGGGGTTTGGCTTCCGTGATTGCCCGAGATTTATTGACATCAATTTCAATTCCTCACTGATGGACCAAAAAACCCAAAAAGTTCCATGTGCTAACCCCGAAAGCGCATTTGGCAGGGTTTAGTTTTAGTTTGAACTTCCTCATTCGTTCGAAAGCCATTGTCAAGTGATTAAAATGCTCACCTACGGCCATAGACTTAATTACTATATCGTCTACATAAACTTCTACAAAATCATTAATCAGGTCATGAAAGATTAAATTCATAGCCTGTTGGTAAGTGGCCCCGGCATTTTTTAAACCGAATGACATCACTATCCACTCATAACATCCTAAAGACCCCGGGCATCTAAAAGCCGTTTTATGGATGTCATTTTCGGCGATGTAAATCTGATTATACCTTGCATACCCATCCATGAAAGAATACATTTGGTATCCTGCGGTGGAGTCTACTAAAGAATCTACCGTAGGCATAGGGTATTGGTCTTTTGGTGTTGCCAAGTTTAAATTTCTAAAGTCTATACAAATCTCAACTTTCCATTCTTCTTCATGACATGGACGATATTTGACAACCATTCTACATATCTGGTCGTCCTGATGAATTTCACTTTTAAAAGGCGCTCGACTTCTTTTTTAATGTCAGGTATGACATTGGGTGCAAACCTCCGGGGGGTTGTTTATATGGTTTGTAGTTTAGTATAATAGGCAACTTATGTTCTATCAAAGTTTTATCTAAACCATGAATTTCCTCGTAGTCCCAAGCAAAACAATCTTTATACTTTTTTAAGAGAGAGATTAGTTCTTCGCGTACCTGGGCATCAAGTTTCTTACTGATATAAGTATTGCGCTTGTCGCTCTGATCTCTCAGGTCCACTTCTTCTAAGACATCTTGTGCCTTTGTAATGCTTGCCTTCTGATGTTCATTCAAAGTGTATTCCAAATTTTCTTCTTTCCCCCTGGTTGTTCGTCCCGTTCATTTCTTCTTTCCTCCAAACAATCCACCCCATATGCCTCTCTCATTCTGTCTTCTGTTTGATGCGTTATCAATTTTCCTCTTAAGGCCGAAATTGCAGCCTGGGTATCGATTTCAATTTCATGTTCCTCACATAAGCCATTAGGCTGGCTCTGGTAGCCGCGAGTGCGGCTTGTTCTTTAATTTGTTCGCCCTTCTTCATTTGAATTGCTGGTTTCATGGCCGGATGCTGGCCTTTCAAAGGCCACTATAGTTGGCCTCGTTTGTACGAATAAATCATTTAATAACTCTGCGGTGTATGGCTCATCATTTTGTGCCACTACGGACGGATTCCCCATTTCTTCTGACATTCTGGCCGGTCCGTAGTTTCCTTCATACATGAAATATTCTGCCGAATTTGTTTATACTATGAAAGGCCTATTATCGACGTTCACCACTTCCACTTCATCCTCCTGATTCTAAAAAACCAGACACTGATGGAGAGAAGAAGGAATGCATCGACTGCCGTGGATCCAATCTCGTCCCAAAAGCATGTTATAGGTTTTTGGTCCGTCTATAACAAAAAAATATCATTGTCTTAGTGGTACTCCCTACCTGTAAGTCTAATGGGACGACTCTTTTAGCTGTCGTTGCTCCCTCATTGAAGCTTGTGAGCACTACTTCCGTAAGGATGAGATCTTCCTCTGACTTCGCTAATCGTCCCAACATCCTAACTGGGATAGCGTTAATGGCCGCACTGTTGTCGATCAACACTTTGGTGACTAGTATTCCGTTTGCCTTTGCCTTAATATACAGAGGTTGGAGATGCTTTGTCATTTGTCGTGGCGGTTTTGGAAACGTCAATTTCCCAGATATTCTTATCTTCATTGTTTGTTCATCACTTACACCATCTCGAGGTGAACCTCCATGTTCATGCCATCCGAAAGGTGGCAATGTGACTGATCCATTGTGCGATGCATCATTGGCCAGCATCCTCTGTTTCTCTGCTATGGTTACGATCCGTTTTATTTTGGGTATCGTTTTTCGTGGCCAGTGGTAGCTTTCACCTCGCACCGCTAGCGCATCAGTCGGCCATAATTCCTTTGATATCGTCTCAACTGCGTCCTTGTCATTTCGTCCATATGAGGATAGCTCCTCCCTTGCTGGTTGTACGAATGCCAAACCTTGGGCCGATGAAACCTTGGCCTAAAAGTCCTGATATTCTGGATGAAGTTTGAGTGTTATCCATAGAACCTTGGTGCGAAGGTTTTCGGCTGCCACGCTATTGGCTCCATTTTCGATGGCTTCCTTTCACAAGTCTCTTCCAGCTCTTTCGTCCATTCTATACTGTTCTGGCAGTGAACACACAAATTTTGTGGAGCGTTTCCTCTTTGGTGCGGCTCTATCCTCTCGAAATCGCTAGGGCGTTGATCGTTCTGATCTTCATCTAAGACCATCTTAAATTTTGGCAAATTCATCTTAGTGAGGTCAGAATTGATCATATTTAACTCCAACGGTTTAGGGAACGAGTTGTCGTCCACTGCCATCTTTTTTTCAAACGTTATTCTTCCAGATTCTATGGTGTCCTGCAACACATTCTGAAACACAAGACAACTGTTAGTTGAATGAGACCATGCATTATGCCAATTATAATATTTTTTACCACTAACTTGGTTAAGGCTTTGCAATTTATGGCGGTCACTCAACTTAATTTGTTTATCTTTATATAATTGGTCGAATATGGCATCAACTTTAGTGAAGTCAAAAGAAAAATTCATATTTTTTATCATTTTATATCTCTGTGCGTGGTTCGGCCCACGTCTTAAAGACATATGGCTTTCCTTTAATTATTTCGGCCATGCATAGGTCGACCGATTCAACATTCATCTTGTTTATCTCATAGCTTGTATTCCTATAATAAGTTCTCTTACTTGCATCCTTCATCTGTTCTTCTTCTCTCAACAATCGTTAATACCTTACTACGCTAGTAGTGAGTTGGAGGAGGTCCCAGAACTCTCGATCTTGGAACTTCTTTTTCAAGTCAAAGTTAAGATAATTTTAAGCGATTTTTACAAATTCTTTTTCTGGTTGGGGTATATAGCATCGACCCCGGGATGCTTTAAATCTTTGTAAAAACGTTTCAGCCTATTCACCCGGCAACTGTCTCAAATTTGCCAGTCAACCAGGGTTACTTCAGACTCAATTTTATAGAACTGCGCATGGAACAGCTGCACCATTTGGTGCCAGTTCTCACCGAATTAGGTGGTAGGTAAATATACCAGAAAAAACTATTCCTGACAACGAGCTATAGAACAATCTTAGTTTATGGAAATCATTCGTCTATCCACACTGAAGAGTAAACCGCCATATGTGTTCTATGGTGGAAATTTCTCCAGATCCCGTAAACAGAGAGAACTCTGGTATTTTGTAATTCATGTGCCATAGATACGCTAAATTAATCCAATCCGGGTACGGTTTCTGATATCTCGGTCGAATTCCTTATCCCTAACCGATTGATTTTGGAGAATCTCAGTCATTTGTTCTTTTAACATGTTGTTGCCATTGAATGGCACTCCTATAGGCGGTGGTTGTGGTCCCCTTACAAATGGGACATGGTCTTGACCATGTCCTTGTAAGCCTTGGGGCAATACTACTTCATGTTGTATCACGTTTGGCTCTATATGTGGGCCCAGACCAATAGGATTTGCCCCTCCTTGGGATATTGTTGGGGCCACAAACAACCCCTTGTGGAGGGACGTTGCTTGGTCCAGCCTCCTAATTACTTGACGTATGAGGTGTGACCCCTGATGGGATTGTCCCCATGTTTACACATCTAACTATTAGCTCATTTAATAAACTCATGTGTTTGTGTTTCGGTGATTTTCGATGCGTAGTAATAGTCGAAATGATGACTATCTATGACATGAGTATTTTGGAGTCTAACATGTTCAATAATGTCCTGGGTGATTTCCAAACAAGGCGTGCATTACGTTAGGATTGAACTCTCTCATAGTGTCATATTGACTTGTTTATGCTTAAACCCTCAAAATGGCCAACTACCGTTGGAACGTGAGGTTGGTTGGTTTGCTCTAATCCCCCTTCCTTTGTACTTGAAACCAGTCTGAGCATTCATCTTAGTGAGGTCAGAATTGATCATATTTAACTCCAACGGTTTAGGGGGAACGAGTTGTCGTCCACTGCCATCTTTTTTTCAAACGTTATTCTTCCAGATTCTATGGTGTCCTGCAACACATTCTGAAACACAAGACAACTGTTAGTTGAATGAGACCATGCATTATGCCAATTATAATATTTTTTACCACTAACTTGGTTAAGCTTTGCAATTTATGGCGGTCACTCAACTTAATTTGTTTATCTTTATATAATTGGTCGAATATGGCATCAACTTTAGTGAAGTCAAAAGAAAAATTCATATTTTTTATCATTTTCTATCTCTGGGCGTGGTTCGGCCCACGTCTTAAAGACATATGGCTTTCCTTTAATTATTTCGGCCAGACATAGGTCGATCGATTCAACATTCATCTTGTCTATCTCATAGCTTGTATTCCTATAATAAGTTCTCTTACTTGCATCTTTCATATGTTCTTCTTCTCTCAACAATCGTTAATACCTTACTACGCTAGTAGTGAGTTGGAGGAGGTCCCAGAACTCTCGGTCTTGGAACTTCTTTTTCAAGTCAAAGTTAAGATAACTTTAAGCGATTTTTACAAATTCTTTTTCTGGTAGGGGTATATAGCATCGACCCCGGGCTGCTTTAAATCTTTGTAAAAACGTTTCAGCCCATTCACCCGGCAACTGTCTCAAATTTGCCAAGTCAACCAGGGTTACTTCAGACTCGGTTTTATAGAACTGCGCATGGAACAGCTGCTCCATTTGGTGCCAGTTCTCCACCGAATTAGGTGGTAGGCAAATATACCAGAAAAAAACTATTCCTGACAACGAGCCATAGAACAATCTTAGTTTATGGAAATCATTCGTCTATCCACACTGAAGAGTAAACCGCCATATGTGTTCTATGGTGGAAATTTCTCCAGATCCCGTAAACAGAGAGAACTCTGGTATTTTGTAATTCATGGGCCATAGATACGCTAAATCAATCCAATCCGGGTACGGTTTCTGATATCTCGGCCGAATTGGCCTTATTCCCAAACCGAATTGATTTTGGAGAATCTCAGTCATTTGTTCTCTTAACATGTTGTTGCCATTGAATGGCACTCCTACAGGCGGTGGTTGTGGTCCCCTTACAAATGGGACATGGTCTTGACCATGTCCTTGTAAGCCTTGGGGCAATACTACTTCATGTTGTATCACGTTTGGCCCTATATGTGGGCCCAGACCAACAGGATTTGCCCCTCCTCGGGACATTGTTGGGGCAACAACCCCTTGTGGAGGGACGTTGCTTGGTCCAGCCTCCTAATTACTTGACGTAGAAGGTGTGACCCCGGATGGGATTGTCCCCCCGTTTACACATCTAGCCATTAGCTCATTTAATGAACTCATGTGTTTGGCTATGTTTTCGTGATGCGAGTTACTAGTCGAAATGAACTTATCTATGACATGAGTATTTTGGAGTCTAACATGTTCAACAATGTCCTGGGTGAATTCACCAAACAAGGCGTGCATTACGTTAGGATTGAACTCTCTCATAGTGTCATATTGACTTGTTTATGCTAAACCCTCAAAATGGCCAACTACCGTTGGAACGTGAGGTTGGTTGGTTTGCTCTAATCCCCCTTCCTTTGTACTTGAACCAGTCTGAGCATTCTTTTTCGGAGGCATATCGACTTCTTGCACCAAATTCTCCCATTATGGTTGCCAAAAACTGTTTGTATTTTTTTGTCAATACGCATGTAAGGTTCAAACCTCCTGAGGCATAGTTCCAGAAAGGGGTGATTGATTTTAAGAAAATGCCTCCAAGGGGCACAAGCACATAGATTACAGTTCTAAAGATTACAAAGCTAAGAAATTAAACTAATTGCTCATTTGGAGTCTTCATTTTTTTTCATTTCTCCTCTTCCTATGCTCGAGCCTTTTATACTACATGGCTTTCTCAAACGCTCGAACGATTTCGCCGTTAACCTCATCACGTCTCCTGTTCACATGTAACTACTGGATCATGCGTGCAACTGTTTGGTAACTTGCTAGATCGTGGAGGTCATCGCCAGTTTGTGCCATACCGTCGATCATGTGTGCAACTAGCCAACCGTTTTGGAAGTGTTTCTTTCATTCTTCACGATTCTTTTCCCAGTCTTCGAATCGTTCTGGGTTGATCCTTTCTGGACCGAATCATTCTTCGTCCCCCCTAGAACGATGCCATGCATTTTCGTCCTTAGATACGTTATTCGTTTTCGTCCTTTAATTCTTTCGGCCTTTTCATCCTTGGGAGAAATTTATTTTCTACTAACATTAGCAAAAGTTAGAGTCAAAATACTACAAGTTACATGTAACGCGGTAAAATCTAACTGTACCGCAAAACTAAAAATGTTACCTCGTGATCCCAGTATAATTCATACGAGAAATGTACATGCTAATAATATATAATAAGCACTAGAATATGTCTCGTAAATACACAAGAAAATATATGATTATGCCATGAGAAGGTAAGAGAGATGTTGATAGAGTTTGAGAGAGTGAGGTTTTTGAAATAATAAGAGTATAATGGAAATAATTTATTAGATTTTCTTGATTATCTTTTTATGGAAATATCTTGGAATATTTAAATTCAAAAAAATCAATGTATATTTAAAGATATCTCTTTAAAATTTCCTCAAATCTGTTGTAAGATCCTTTATCTCATTTCCAAGTGGATCTCTCTTAAGTATGACGATTTTAGTTTATGAGAAACTGAACTGATAAATTATTCATATGTTATTATATCTTAGGCTATGATGTAAATTTTATTTAACTTTATAAGTTGTTATAGTGTTGTATTTTCCATAGTCTCTGTGTTATTATTAATAAAATTTCCCTTTTCGTAAAAAAAAAATGAGACTATTTTTGGTACAAAATAAAGTCTTTTAATTATTAAAATAAGAAATAATTTAAAAATAAAACCATTTGTGTAATTCACAATAATTAGGGAATTTCCCCTCAGAAACCTTAATGGAATAATATATTAAAGATGTCTTTTGAATGTAGAGAGCCAAAAAAAAAGTGAGAATAGTATGTGGCGATCACTTAGGCGCAGTAGTCCCTCGCACGTTTTGCCATTCTCATTGTCATTTACAAATGACAAGGTGTGTGGACCTGGTGGCTCGAACAAGGGTCGGTTCGAGAGGGTGGATATAAATGGTTAGTTTAGTTTTTAAAATTTAATATATTAGGATTCTTAAGTTTAATAATCAGAGGTGGAGTCACATTTATTGGAGAGGATAGTCGCTCATCTTCAACTCGAAATCTTATTAAAACTTCTCATATAAATCAATGAAAAATATGATTTTCACTACAAGAAAAATGTGGAATTATTGACCGAATATTTTGATCGGTAATTTTTTAATATTTACCGACCAGAAATGATAAAAATAAATTCCAATTAATTATCGACCTATTATCGACTAAAATATTACTGATCGAATATTCAGTCGATAGTCGGTCGGTAATATGACGGGGAAGATTAATTTGGCGCAAATTTATACCGCCAATGATTACCGATCGGTAATTGATAATAAATAACTCAGTGGCAACTATGCTACACATTCAATCTTGAGGTCAATGGTTTAAGGCACACCAATCAAACTAATTTGTAGAATTAAATATGGATTGTGTTGGTTTAGTCTGGACCCTCTCTTGAGTGGTAAGGCCCAAGTGTGGGGCCTGTAGACGCTGGTTTTTACCCAAGGCCTATAATCGAGATTTCGTTGAGAATGGCACTAACGATCCTGCAAAATAAAGAGGTAGGGTGAGCGTGGAGATTCTACCCACCGGTGTGGTGGATGCCGTAGATACTCTGATGCCCAAGTCAGTAGTGAAATGAGCTATTAACACTATAGGGTGAGGAACAAGGACATATATTACCTTGATCCCCGTATGATGTCGTGAGGGCTGTAGGTTGGTGATTATCAGAGTTCTAGAGAGAATGTTATTAGGCTATCAGTAGGAGAGCTTGAATGTCCGTTCTTCGTGGTCCTTCTTCTCTTATATACTCACTCTCGGGAGTTATGTACATTTACTGCACTTGATTGCTCGTCCGTTAGGCGTTTGATAACGGCCGATTTCATGATGGGTAATTATTGTGTTTGCCCGTTGGAGGCTGGAAACGGCTGTGTTATGAGGGGTGTTTATGAGTCCGAGCGTTTCATGGGCTGGCGTATGATGGGCTTTGGTCATGGCCTGGATATGGGGCATTTCATTGGGTATGGGTCCGTGGATCTTTGGGCCTATATATAATAAACTCAGGGCTTCCTTTAGTGTGTGGGCTTGAGGTAGCCACTTGGGCTTGGACTTTGTATCGGGTACTGTTAGGGGAGTCTAGGGTGTATTTAGTACTGGGTTTGAAGTAAAAAGTTGAAACTACCCTTGGCCCAAATTTGGCCCGTACAGTTTGTCCCATACTCTCTAAGCCAATGAGTCATTGGCTTCAAGAGTATTCGTTGGTCGTGTTGCCTGGACCGAACCAATAAAGTCTTTGTTACTTGAATTAGGCCATGATCGAGCGTCTTCTGTGTTTCCTGGTCACTGTAGCTACGGTCTTGGATCTGACTGGCAAATGATTGGGGGGATGTCCCCAATTGACTGAACCGGATGAAGGTTCAAGGCAATCTCTTATGCCACCGGTCATGGAATCTGTGGAGCCTTTAATGTCATTTGGATAGAGGATAAACTTGGTCTTCAACTTGACTCGAGAATCCACGGGGGATGTCCCCAGTCGACCGAACCAGATGGAGGTTTGGAAGACTTCTATTTGTTTGGTATCGAGTATTGACCAAACCGAGCCTACATGTCATCTGGATCAGAAGAAGATCAATGAATTTAAACTTGACTCCATCATAAGCCAATTGGGGAGTGTTCCCGTCGACTGGACCGAATGAAGCCCAGTGAGACAACTACTCGTTTGGTACCGAAGAGGGACCAAACTGAGTCTACATGTCGTATGGACCATAAGAAGGTCCATAACTAAACTTGGCTTCATCACGAGCCAATTGGGAGGTGTTCCCATCGACTAGACCTGGTGAAGTCTAGGAAGACAACCACACGTTTGGTACCGAAGAGAGACCAAGTCGTCTGGACCAGAAGAAGGTCAATAACTAAACTTGGCTCCATCACGAGCCAATTGGGAGGTATTCCCGTCGACTAGACCTGATGAAGTCTAGGAAGACAACCACTCATTTGGTACCGAAGAGGGACCAAACCGAGTCTACATGTCGTCTGGACCAGAAGAAGATCAATAACTAAACTTGGCTCCATCACGAGCCAATTGGGAGGTGTTCCCATTGACTGGACCTGATGAAGTCCAGGAAGACAACCACTCGTTTGGTACCGAAGAGGGACCAAACCGAGTCTACATGTCGTCTGGATCAGAAGAAGGTCAATAACTAAACTTGGCTCCATCACGAGCCAATTGAGAGGTGTTCCCGTCGACTGGACCTGATGAAGTCCAGGAAGACAACCACTCGTTTGAAACCGAAAAGGGACCAAACCGAGTCTACATGTCGTCTGGATTGCATCTCCCTTTTAGTGATCTTGAGGATGTACTCAGTCGACATAACACCAACTCGGTTTTGACTAAATCTTGTGCTCCTCGATTTCATAAAGCGCATTAAATATGGCATATATATCGAGGTATTCTTTTTGGCGGGAAAATGAGGCGTCAAGAGTATAAAGAGCATTAAGAGGGGTTTACTCACTTCATTTGCAAAAAACCTTCTCTCGAGTCGTAAGGTTGGAGGGCTATCTTCGAATTCAAGTTATTATTCCTTCCCTTCTTCGCGTTCTTCAATTCTTCAAGTTGTTCATGGGATATATTCAACTTGTTCTTAGTTAGAGTTAGGACTTTGATCTAAAATTAATTTGGGGAATTTCTAGGATTGTGTTTGTGTGAGACCTAGGTTTGATCTTTCGTTATATTAGTTTTAGGTTCATTCGTTGTTTGTAGAGTGAATTGAAATGTCGTCTTAAAGTTGCTCAAGCTCCAGTGATTCATTGTTGGAGATGTACGTAGGCTCGCCTTTGTGAGTCGTCTCCCCTTCAAGTATTCATGGTAGGGGAATACCAAGTGAGGGTGATAAAGATATGCTGACTATCGCGTTGATGGAAGCTCCGCTAGGTATTCCCAAAGATATTCCTCCACTCCGAACAGTTCTAGCCGAATCAGGTGAACCCAGCATTAGTGAGCCGACAAATCTATTAACAAAAAACCCCAAAGTAGTTTAACCAAAAGAGCCATGAGGGAGATAAAATTAAAATATCGGTTCCCTGAGTCGGTTCAAGTGAAGTTACCCTCCTCGAGGGAACGAGTCGACTATAAGATCCCTAGGTGGACTGGGTTCTATGAACGTCCCTTCACTGATGTGTTTAGATTCCCAATCCCAATCCTAGTATGGGAGGTACTGGATCACTATAGAATAGCCCTCTCCCAACTAATTCCAAACACATGGAGGGTCTTGTTGTCGGTTGAAGTTTTGACCTACGAGTTGGGAATTAGATTTGGGGTGAAGGACCTACTCTACACATATTACATGAAGGAACATGTAGTGGAGAAAGGAAGATATCATTTGTTTCTTAGACAAAAGATGGAATATTTGATTTATGGGCTGACTACGAATGATAGAGGAGGCTGGCAAAAGGCTTATTTTTTGTAAAAGAATAGGGTGTATGCGGGTCGTTTGGTCATGGTAGAATACCTGAGTGTTGGGAAATTACGAGTGAGTGTTGGTCTTATACTCTTTCCTTGCATGTAGACTCGATGAGACACTTACATTCTTCTTTTTGTCCCTTTTGCAGGCTCGAAACGTAACCGTAGCTTTGACGTGACGCCTGGGGTCGTAGCGAACATAAATTACATTTTGAGCATCCCAGCCACTGAGAGGAATTGGAGAGTGGTTTTGGTAGAAAAAAGATTAAGTTTGACTCCATTGTGGAAGGAGATTTTCTATCTAGAAGGTACCTCTTTGCTTCTGACAAAAAATATACTGACAGTCATTCTCATTACTTGGCGTGTCGGCTCCTATTCGAATAGACTTTTTTTTGCGGATTCGAACCCCAGAGGAAAATTTATACGCAGTTGAAAGAATGAGTCAATTCAGACTCCCATCAGTGGAAAAGATGCTTGAACGGAGGAAGAAGAAGAAATCCAAGGTGAAGGAAATTGAAGTAGTCCCCGAGTCTCAGCCCGCAAAGAAGGATACTCCAACCATACTACCCGTCGAAAGTGCTCACAAGTCGTCGACTGGGTATGGACATTCATCGAAGAAGAGAAAGCAATTGTTGGATATTGAGGAAGACTAAAAAAATGTCGTAATCAAGATCCCAAGGAGCACGACGGTAATGTCGGACCCCTCCAGTCTGTCCAACTTCGCAGATGGATTACTTTTAGAGGAAGATGAGTGTCAAATGCTGACATTAGGACCACTGGAGGCTGCAAAGAGAGCTGTTGCTCGAAATTATGAAGTAAGAATTTTTAGTATTTCTCTAACCTTTTTTTTTTAAAAAAAAATCATTCATACTTTGTCCTTGTCATGTCAGACTTTGGAATATGCCATATTTCAACAAAAATATGTGGAAGCCAGCCTGAGGAAGGCGAGAGATCTAGAGAAGTCGAACGCAGCTCTGCGAAAAGAGTTGGCTGAAACTAAAGCTTCTTCTGAAGATTCCAAGAAGAAAGCGAGGGAGGCAGAGAACGAGGCCAAGGCCATGAAAGCTCAACTGGAGATGGCGTCTACCGAATTGGAAGCACTGAAAGGGAATGTCGAAGAGCTGGAGACCCAGAAGACTGAGTTGCTGGATAGACTGGAGGGTGTGGCCATATAAGCCATTATAAAGGATATGAGCCTCCTCATGAAGCAATAATTGTCGGGGGAGCACAGCACTTGGAATCCTAAAAATGGATGACATTGGCGGAGAGGTTGGAGGCTGGTCTCTCTTTGTCGATTGAAGAAACTGAAGCTGAAGGAGGGCATGAAGTCAGTTTTATGGAGGCTGTTGTCAAGGAAATCGAGGGAGTTGTGGTCGAGGGAATCGAAGAGACCTCGATCGTTGGAGAGCCTGTTAAAAATGTTGCTGAGGCCGTCACTGAGGAGTCCAGGCCAAGGCTGCCTATGGAGACCGACTCTCTGCCTCAGCCAGTAGTTGTAGATGAGCCTGTCCAAGGCTAGAAGACTGATGTAAATATCAATATAAGCTTTACTTATATACCGGCTTAGGCCATTTTGTAAAGACAAATCCTTCTTTTTGAATACAAATTCCAATTGTTGTTTATTTTCTGTAGTATGAATTAAATTGTTAACAACTTATTCAAAGGGAATTGTAAGCAAAATTACATGAAAGAAAATTACACTAAAGTAGCAATTGGAATAGAAAACAGACGAATAGGTCGCCTCAATATGAAAGGACTTCGGTTTGTCGAATAACTTCAGCACTCGATTATCCGTAGAATTTCTTGAGGTGAATGGCGTTCCAACTGTTATGGATGTGTCTACCATCCTCCGTTTTTAGTTTGTAGGCTCTGTGGCCTACAACTTTCATGATGATGTATGGGCCTTCCCAAGTAGGCCCAAGTTTTCCATCATTCGCTTCCCTGGTATATTGAAAGACTCTCCGTATGACCCAATCTCCTTCTTTGAAAGATCTACTTCTCACATTCTTATTGAAGTGCTTGGCATCTTCTGTCGGTAGGCTGCAAGCCGTACGGACGCGTTCTCCATGAGTTCATCAATAGTGTCGAGTGCGTTGGACATTAGTTGAATGTTTGTATCATTATCAATCCATTAGTATCATGGAGACGGCACACCATAGTCGGTTGGAATGACAGCTTCGGTGCTAAAGGTCAAGGAGAATGGTGTTTCGCCTGTGGATGATCTCACAGTCGTTCGGTACGACCATAGAACCCCTAGGAGTTCGTCAGCACATGCCACTTTTGCCTTCTCTAGCCTCTTCTTCAAAGTATTCATGATGGTCTTATTGGAAGATTCTGCTTGTTCGTTAGCTTGTGGATAGCGCGGGATCGAGAAGCTAAGCCTGATTCCCCAATTCTTACAGAAATTTTGAAAATGGTGACTGATGAATTGAGACCCGTTATCAGTAATAATCTCCTTAGGTAGATCGAAGCGACAAATGATGTTCTTCCAGACAAAGCTTTGCACCTCATTATCCCTTACCCTTACGAAGGTTATTACTTTGATCCACTTTGAGTAATAATTTGTCAATGCTAGCATGTAGACCCGTTGTCCCGAGGTGACGGGTAGTTTCCCAACTATGTCCATTCCTCATTTCATAAATGGCCAATGGGACAAAGAAGGACTGAGTTTTTCAGGTGGAAGATGGGAGACAGGTGCGAACCTTTGGCACTTCTCGCATCTTCTAGTATACTCAGCTGCGTCGGCTCGCATCGTTGGCCAATAGTACCCAGCTGTGTGGGCTCGACATGCTAGACTCCTCCCCCCAGAATGGTTTCCACATTCTCCTTCGTGTAGCTCGGCTAACATATATCGTGCTTCTTCGGGAGTTAAGCACTTGAGGTAGGGTCCGGAAAGTGATCTCCTCAGCAATTGGTTGTCGTATAGAGTGAACCGCGCAGCTTGTCGTTGAATCTTCCGGGCGGCTACCTTGTCTGCTGGCAATTCTCCTCCCTCCAGGTATTTGACCAAATGGGACATCCAGGAGTCGATTTGTTTGATGTGGGAGACGGATCCGTCTTCTGTTTTAAGAATGGCTGGCCATTGTAGATATGCCACAGGTATGGCTCGAATATTATCCTATTGTAGAGTGGATCCGAGAGTAGCCAAGGCATCCGCGTGAGTGTTCTCGATCCTGGGAATCTGCGAGATTATAAATGATTCAAAAGAAGATTGGACTTCCTTTACCTTTGATAAGTAGGCCGCCATTTGAGCTCCTCGAGCTTGGTAAGATCCTCGGAGTTGATTGACAATTAATTGAGAATCAGATGTCGCCTCCACTCTCTTCGCCCCAAATTCTTTAAGCAATGTTAACCCAGCTATCAACGCTTCGTACTCAGCCTCGTTGTTGGTAGTCTGGAAGCCGTACTTAAATGCTTGTTGTACAATGTCACATGAGGGAGAGGTGATTACAACTCCTAACCCGGAGCCTCGTCTGCTGGAAGAACCGTCTACTGCCAGTTTCCATACCTCAGTCGCTTGGACACACAGTACTTCTTTCTCCACCTCGGTTTATAGACTGGGGCTGAAGTCTGCCATAAAATCCGTGAGAGCTTGGGACTTGATAGTTGTTCGGGGTTGGTAAGTGATGTCGTACTCCCTAAGTTCAACTGCCCATTTGATTAGTCTGCCAGAGAGCTCGTGCTTGTGAAGAATGCCCCTCAAATGGTAGGTGGAATAAACGGTAATTGGATGAACTTGAAAGTAGGGTCGGAGCTTGCGAGCTGCTGTCATCAATACAATAACCAATTTCTCCATTTGAGTGTATCGAGTCTCCGGGTCCAGAAGAGCCTTACTCACGTAGTAGACCGGGAGTTGCTGTCATCCATCTTCCCTTATTAAAACTGCTCTGACCGTCTGATCCGAGACTCCAAGTAGAGGAATAACCTTTCACCGTCGACTGGTTTGGACAAGAGGGGAGGAGTAGTCAAGTACCACTTCAGTCTGTTCAAGGCTTCTTCACATGCTGGAGTCCACTCGAACTTCTTCACCTTCCCCAATGTGGAGAAAAACATGAAGCTTTTTTCGGTGGATTTAGAGATGAATTTATTGAGAGCGGCTATCTTTCCCGCAAGTCGCATGACTTCTTTGGGGTCTGTTGGGGAAGTGATGTTGAGGATGGACTTTATCTGCTCCGGGTTGGCTTCTATTTCGCGTCGAGTGACCAGGTAACCAAGAAATTTCCCGGAGGCTACTCCAAAAGCACACTTGGTAAGGTTCAACTTCATCCCATATTTTGTCATCACGTCGAATGCTTCCTCCAAATATTTCAGGTGTTGCTTGGCTTGTAAATATTTTACCAACATATCATCAATGTAGACCTTCATGGTTTTCCCAATCTGATGAGAGAACATCTTGTTGACAAGCTGTTGGTAGGTAGCACCTGCATTCTTCAGCCCGAATGGCATTACTTTATAGCAGTAGATTCCTCTGTTAGTGACGAAGGCAGTCTTCTCCTGATCATCCGGATGCATGAGGGTTTGGTTGTAGCCTGAATACACGTCCATGAAACTAAGTAATCAATACCCCGCAGTAGCGTCGACCATTGAGTCGATATAAGGGAGTGGGAAGGAATCTTTCGGGCATACTTTGTTCAAGTCCGTGAAATCAATGCAGACTCGCCACTTGCCATTCTTCTTTCGCACAACCACAACGTTAGCGAGCCACTCCGAGTACTGTACTTCCCTAACGGCTCCATTCTCTAACAACTTTTGGACTTCTTCATCGATGACTCGGTTCCTTTCAGGGGCGAACTTCCTCATCTTCTGTTTGACAGGCAGATAGGCTGGATCCACATATAGCTTGTGTGCCATCAACTCTGGGTCTATTCCTGTCATGTCTACATGGGACCATGTGAAGCAGTCATGATGCTTCTTAAGGAATTCCACCAGTTCGGTGCGTAGCACGGGATCGAGGTCGGCTCCAACTTGGGTCTTATGGTCTGGGTAGTGAGGGTGAATTTGGACCTCGTCGAGTTCTTCCACTTTTGGAGTATCTGTATTGGCTCGACAAGACCCCTCATGTAATTGCTATGATGTCTGTGGTTTGGGCTTGAGGGTCGTTTGGTAGCAAGACCTGGAAGTAAGTTGATCCCCTCTGATTTCCTGGACTCCCCACTTTGTAGGAAACTTCAGCACCTAGTGATAGGTGGATGAGACGGCCCTCATATCGTGAATCCACGGTCGACCCATTATCAAGTTATAGGCCGAATGGCAATCTAGGATGAGGAACTTAGTCATTTTATTGATTCCTCCCGCGTATACTGGGAGAGAGATTCCCCCATAGTGAATTTATGTTCTCCGCTTAAGCCTATCAAATCCGTAGATCGACGATTTACTTTCTCCAAACCTTCTCTCATGTAGTTAAGGGCAGCCAGGAAGACGATGTTAGCTAATGACCCTGTGTCGACTAGCATTCTCCTGATCATGAAGTTTTCCACCTGCAAGGATATCACTAATGCGTCATGGTGAGGGTTCTTAAGATTTGATACATCATCATCTATGAACTCGATTGCCAATCCAGTATAGTCTTCAGCTACAATCTTTGTGTATCCCGATGCAACAGTCGCTACCATTCTAGTGTGTCGTTTCGCTACTGAATAGAAGATCTCACTAACTTATGATCCTCCTGATATAAGATTGACCATATTTTTGATTGGAGAAGGGGGTGTTGGGGCTTCTCCCCGGTCATCCCTTTCTTCCCTCCGGGCCAATGTGTCTTTCCCTTTTTTCGTGAGCAGATCTTTCAGGTGCCCCTTGTTTAACAGCTCCAGTACCTCCAATCTTAATGCTATACAATCAGCCGTCGTGTGCCCGTAGTCTCGGTGGAATTCACACCATCTACTTGTATCTTTCCTTCTGGAGCCCTCCTTAGAGCGTGGATGCCACTTCACTTCGTTTCTCATTTTCCTGAGAACTGACACGAGTTCACCTGGTGATATGGTGAAATTGTAGTGTGTGAGCCTGTGGGCACCATTAAGGGTCTTCTCTCTTCTATCGTATATGATTGGTCTGGGGTTGGGAACCCTGTCGTAGGGGCGGTTATCCCTGGCACGATAAGTTCTTTGGTCGGTCATCTGTTGGCCCCTCCTACCGAATTCTCTCGGTCTTCTGGATGAATATGTCTGATTCTCTTGTAGACTGGATGAGTTATCCCTCCTTGATTCCTTTTATCTTCTTCCCATCTGATTTTAGTTCGGGCTTTGGCCATTGTCTGGTCCATAGTGTAGCACCGATTATTCGTTAAATTTTTGTAGAGGCCATTATCTGCCAACAATCCATTCTGAAATGCTTCCACTGCTGTCGGCTGGTGGAGATATGGGATATCAATTCTTTCCTTATTGAAACGTGAGACGTAGCTTCGCAGAGATTCTCCATTCCGCTGTTGTATTGCATTGAGGTCGTCTGTGGTCCTCTCGAATTTGTAAGAACTAGCGAAGTGTTCCACGAACTTGTCTGCCAATTCTTTGTATGACATAATTGAATAGTATGGCAAATTGATAAACCACGTGAGGATTGGACCAGCCAACATCTCGCCAAACCCTCTACACATTCCTGCTTCCCTTTGATGTGAAGATAGGTCTGTGGACATCATCTTATATTTGTAGTGGATTATGTGGTCGTCGGGGTCGGTTGATCCATCGTACGACTTCATCTCAGGCGAGATGAACTTTCGAGGGAGTTCCACTGAATTGATCCCCTCGATGAAAGGAGTGTCTGTAATGGTTTCTGCTCTGCTCGTCTTCAAAGGTAACTTGGCTCCTGATAGGCTGGAAAGGATTGCTTCCTTGAATTCCTCAATTTCCTTGTGCATGGATGAAGCTGTTATTGTCTCGGTTGGAGGTATGTGTAGGTTCCTGCAGTGACTGATTGGATGATTTTCGGAAGGGGGAACATCGCTCGTTGCATCGTTTGGCGTCTCTGTTGAATTGGGTTGGCGGCTCGGTTCGTTGGGGGGTCGTCGAGCCCCCCTCGCCTGGAGGTGGATGAAAGATATTCCAGCCGGTTTTGGAGGTCGCTATTGGAACTCTTCATGGCCTAATTTTCTTCTTCCAGAACTCGTAAGCATTATTGGAGAGCGACCAATTGGCTGGCTAGAAGGTTTGAAGGCTCGCTACCGGAAGCCATAGTAATGGTTGCAAGTTTTCGTAGGCTCTAAGCTTTGTTTGCTTCTGAATCGCTAAGGCCCCACGGTGGACACCAAATTGTAGATGCTGGTTTTTACCCGAGGCCTACAATCGAGATTTCGTTGAGAATGGCACTAACGATCCTCCAAAACAAAGAGGTAGGGTGAGCGTGGAGATTCTACCCACCGGTGTGGTGGATGTCGTAGATACTCTGACGCCCAAGTCAGTACTGAAATGAGCTATTAACACTATAGGGTGAGGAACAAGGACAGATATTACCTTGATCCCCGTATGATGCCTTGAGGGCGGTAGGTTGGTGATTATCAGAGTTCTGGAGAGAATGCTATTAGGCTATCAGTAGGAGAGCTTGAATGTCTGTTCTACGTGGTCCTTCTTCTCTTATATACTCACTCTCGGGAGGTGTGTATATTTACGGCACTTGATTGCTCGTCTGTTGGGCGTTTGATAACGGCCGATTTCATGATGGGTAATTATTGTGTTTGCCCGTTGGAGGCTGGAAACGGCTGTGTTATGAGGGGTGTTTATGAGTCCGAGCGTTTCGTGGGCTGGCGTATAATGGGCTTTGGTCATGGCCTGGATATGGGGCATTTCATTGGGTATGGGTTCGTGGATCTCTGGCCTATATATAATAAACTCAAGGCTTCCTTTAGTGTGTGGGCTTAAGGTAGCCACTTGGGCTTGGACTTTGTATCAGGTATTGTTAAGGGAGTATGGGGTGTATTTAGTACTGGGTTTGAAGTAAAAAATCGAAATTGCCATTGGCCCAAATTTGGCACGTACAGGGCCCACCCATGGCCGGTCTTGTGGAGCCTATGATAGGCCCCATATTTTTTTTTAAATGCAGTCATTTTACAGACCGAATGAAGTTCGGTCAGTATAGTTTACCCACTTAGTAAAATCTAATTATTTATTTATTTATTCATTCGGTCGGTAATTTTACCGATCGAAATATAGTCGGTCGGTAATTCAATCGGTAAGTTACCGACCGATGCTATTATGATCAATAATTTATCACCGACCGAAGACATTTAGTCGATAATCATGATTACCGACCAAAATTTTTAGATTACTGACTGAATATTCGGTCAGTAATCTCCAGTTTTCTTATAGTGTTTTCAATGAGATAATTTTAATTTATCCCTGTTAAAATAAAAAAATTTATTACTTATTGTAAATTTTGTTCAACTTTTACCCCAATTGAATCTAAACTCTAACTCTGCCACAGCTAATAATAAGTTTTTTAATATTGTTTAATAACTCGCGATCTGAAATTCAAGACATCAGCCATCCAAGAAAGAACCTTATAGGCATCTAGATTCGATCGGCACATAATTCAAATTGATACGCTTATATGAGAACTTTCCTTTTAACTCGATTCCCTATCGCCAAACACATTATGAACACGATGATGACGAGTCTCTTTAATAGAGCAAATTTGATTTTTAAAGTGGCATCTTATAAAACAATTTGGACGAATAAGAGATGCATAACGCATTTTTCAGATTCTTAAAGTGGCATCTTCTTTAACAAATTAATAAAAATATACTTTGATTTATCAATATTATTGACTTAGTTGTCAATAAGTGATAACTCTTTTTCAATTTTTCTTTTCTAATAGTTGGAAATTCTACCGTCAAACTACCCCTTTTAAGTTTAAGCAGAGCAAATAAAACTCTCGGTTGTCCTAGACTCTTACAAGAAACGCACTTACTGGATTCGAATTCATGATCTCAATGTCATATCACAAGCCCTACACCACCAAGCTACTCCCTTGAGATGTCACTTAGTGATAATTCACTTAGTCAAAACTCTAACTTTATAAATTAGGTTATGAATTTCATTTCTCATGAGGGCACGAGTAATTAAAAAATTCATATAATTATTAATATTTGAGTTTGGTTCTAGTAGCCAATGAATTTGTTGCCAACACCATTGGTGGAACCACCTTAATCTATATGATGGCCTGACCCACCCCAAACTTATAAAAAATTTAAAATATATCTATGGGAAATTAGGTGGAAAACAAATTCAATGATGAATTAGTCCATAAAATAATAAATTTTCATCAAGAATTATCCCACAACAATCAATAATTCAAACTTGTGATATATTATAGTACTTGTCGAATAAATCTTCCGGTTCCTCCATTGGCTGCCTCAACTTTCCTTTTTAAAATTAAAAAAAAAAAAAAAAAATATTGATTTAGTTGATAAATGATCCCCACCTAGAAATTAGAAAAATAAGAATTGTGATAAGTGATAAGAGATAAAAGTAAGGACCAGGTGTGGGGCAGCAATCAAGTGTAAATTATCAAATTGGTCCGATTTAAGTTTGGATATAACAAAACAGAATAAAAATATTAATTCAAATTTAAGAAATTATATTTTTTTAAAATTTTAAAAATATTAATAAAATTTGTTCACCCCCATCGACAAAACCCATAAAGAATCTAACCAATCCTGACAAGAGACGAGGACCCACCCACTCAAAAGAATATTGCCACGTCAGCTTTCAAAAATTCATTTAATTTCTCTATATAATGCCACTCAAGTCCCTTACACAAGTTCTAATATCTTATCTTAGCCTTCACAGTAACTCAACTCAAAGATATCCACATAAATCATCAATCAGCTAAGATGAAACATCCACAGCACATCGCCGGCGAGAGTTCGTTAACTCACGATTCCAAGAGAACGATCGGAGAAAAGTTCCGGCAGGCATACGAAGCAGCCATGGTGGTGGCTGCGGCGAAGCCAGCCGACGGAGTTCAGCGAGGCTGCAACCTTTCGATAAATAAAGGAATCGAGAGACGACGGAGGCCTGAAGATCCCATCAGAACTATGATGTTCTTGGGGTCATGGAGTCACACTTAAGACGTTGACTTTGATCCCAATGAATTCGATCTTTAAGAATCGGCCATGAAATTAAAACCTGTAAAATAAAATTTGGCCTAAGTTAGCCAGTAGCCAGTAATAAAAGAAAAGTGTTTCATGTAAATGGAGTGTGTTAATCTCTTGTGTCCAGCAAATCAATTGAGTTATTTATTATTCCAGTTGTGCCTAATTATTTATCTAGCTATTTTGTGGTTGTCTATATGTGTTATTAAATCAAATTAACAAAAATCATTCAATTAATTTTACACTAATATATCAAAACAGAACATAAACCATGAAATTTAGAAAAACTTGGAAAAATGTTGAAAATGATTAAAAACTTATCCAAGTTGAGTTGTCTCTATCCTTGAGAACTTATTAATCTCGTCTAGGTGCGTTACGGATATCTTGTGGCTAATGTTCCCTTAGGATTACTTGGTTACTTCTTGTAGAAGTGACACTTCTTTCTCCAAAAACTTGAACAATAACAAATAGTGTAAACTCTCTCTATGATTTGACTTCTAAACAATGTATATATTATGAATGTTTTTAGATGATCTTCAAGTGAACACAAGATCCATTTTTTATAGGCATTGAATGGTGTCTTTGTGGGCATCCTTTGGTTTATGATGTAACACTCCTAAGTGTTATACTCATTCTGCATGCCTTATAAAGTCTAGGGACAAATATCTTCACTTTAGATTACATGTCTCTTCATCCTTGTGCATTTCTCATAATGCACTTCTTAAGAGACATGTCTCTCCTACATTTATATTATATATTAGAGATTTCTTACAATCCCCTACAATTCTCTAATATTAATGCAAACACTTAGGAGAGTTTCCATGAAATAAAACTGCATCGGAATAGGTAGCTTTTGCCTTGAACATTTCCTAGTGAATGACAATCGGATTTACTTATAAAACCAGTGACCCATAATCTTGAACTATTCTGCCGTTAGTGTAAACTAAGAGAATAATCAATCTCACCATTGATAGCCCATTTCCACAAAGATGCCTCCGAAGAAGACATTGCTTCTTTATAGTTCTGAGGCTCATTTTCTAAGCTCTTTTGTTACGTCTAGATTCATTTTCCTCAACATTTTCATGTTGACTTGATTTTTGGTTAACTTGATCACTAATAGTAGCAGTATCTATGGTTCTTTTGAGAGGCTCTATTTTTTCTTTACAAGGAAATATACCAAGAATCGATATGCATTACTGTTGTGAGCATATCCAATGAATATACAATCAACAGTTTTTTGTCTTATTCTAACCTTCTTAGGTTTAGGAACTATCATTTTGGCGAGACACCCCCACACTTTTAGACATTTGTAGGAATGTGCATGTGTTGGGGTCAAATCAGGGAGGCGCAGCGGAAGAAGCGTTGTTCGGGCGAAATCATAGTTTAAAATTTTTAAACTTACGAATAAATTATTCAATATCAAATATTAATAATTCATTCATATTTCACCTAAATATATTTATTCGATATCATATAACGACATAAATAATATAGAAACATCGTGAAACTTTTGCGAAAATATTTTTTTAGTAAAATAGCATAAAATGCGTTTCCGGTCGAACCGACCGACCAATGCTTATGGGGACTGCCCAGGTCAGCCCCAAAAATATTTGGACAGTTTGTGGGCTGCCCGAACAGTGCCCAGTTCACTGTTTAGGCAGCTGTTACCTGATAGCGCCATTTTTCGCCGTTTTCGCATATTTTCACTCCGAAACAATTTCTAATAAATATTTTTCTTGGGCAATTAAAATAAATCAATTTATTCTAATTACTCAATAAATAAAAACTAAATTTTTATCTGAAAAATCATATTTATCATTAATTGCTATGAGAGCCCTACACTTTGCAAATTAATCATTCTGGTCCTTAAATAGTCAAATGCATATTTAATTGATTCCAAATCAATCCCAAAATAATTTATACAATTTGCAACATAAACCAGAAACTTTTTCAGAATTCCGAAACTGCCCAGATTTTTCCAGAAATACGAAAACAACCCAGATTTTGTATTATTTATAATTTGGCCCAATTTGTTCAAAACACATCAAGATCAAATCCAATCAATCCCAAATTTGACATACATCAAATATATATCAAATTATATCATATATATGAAAAGTCCCAAAATTTGAATGGGTTAAGAACCATAATTTCACAAATTACTCAAATTGGACAATTTACATTAAATTGACAAAATTCAACACTTTAATCATCCAATTACCACACCAATCAAGTCTCACCATCACGAAATTAATCAAGAACAATTCTAGGTTAATTATGAATTGCTAATCTGTTGGACAATTATGACCCATAGCATCACTATTTGTACAGAACATGGTGTTGTTGTACAAATTAACTATGTGACAAAGGAAATTGCTCTTTTATCATTTGTAATTGGATTACCAAGATACATAAATGATAAAAGTCCTATGATTAGTTTCGGATTAATAAGATATGAGACATTATTAATCCACTAAGGTTTAATCATTAAATATCTCTAGTCGTAGTATTATCGAGATTGGACATCGATAATACGGAATAGACTAGTATTGCACTTGTGCGCGTTGTGGGAGCATAACGGCATAGTTCTCATATATTTAAGTATTGGATACTTATGCAAGTGTGATATGAGGTTGTGTTTACCGATGGTACGGAAATAATTGAAGTACATGTTTGGATCATCGATGAGACCATTAATTCTTTAGCATGTGTGTAGCCTAGCCCAGGTGCTCACAGAACTACTCCTAATCCAATTAGGATTATATAGATCCAAAATTGCTACTTTTGCTGCCTCAGCTGCATCAATATTCCGCTTTTATTGTTTATTCGGCAACATTATCTTGCTTGGAAGATTTCCAGCTCATTGTTCCGTTATTCAAACTATATAGTACCCTTATTACGACTTATAGTCGTTTTTGTCGGTTAGGAAACTTGCAACGGTGAACCCAGTCACTTCAAGTTCTCCTTCTCCATAGCTTAAGAAAGCATCATTAGTTCATCTAAGATACTTAAGGATGTTCTTAACATCAATCCAGTGACTATCACTTGGATTGGTCTGATTGTGACTCCTTATGCTCAAAGCATATGAGACACCAGGTCACGTACATATATTTCAATGTACGAGTTCTCGGAAAGTGCCAACAACTTTTAGATCTATCTCAGTAGATCTTTATTCTTAGAATAAAGGTTGCATCTCCCAAGTATTCTATGGAGAATTTTCATGAAAGCCAAGTTTTCACTGATTGTATTATGGGAATGTCATTTCCAAGAAATGACATGTGATCATTATATAGGACAATTATTGTCAGTGCGCTCCCACTAACCTCCTTATATACACAAGAATCATTTTGTTTTGAATTAAATCATATATCATTATGATTACATCAAAACGCTGGTTCCAAAAACGCAATGCTTGCTTCAATCCATAAATAAATCGAATTAACTTGCAAACCTTGTTTGCATGTTTTGGTACGACAAAACCGTCAGAACGTTGTAAACATCCTCTAAAAGGTTTTCATTTAAGGAAAGTGGTTTTGATGTTCAGCTGCCATATTTCATAAATGAAACATGCAGCATTAGCAAGCATTATCCAAATGGATTTAATCATGGCAATGAGTAAACGGTTTCGTCGTAATCGACACAATGTTGATAACGATACATTTTCGCTACAAGCCTAGCTTTGTACGTTTGTATGTTGCCATCCATGTTTGTCTTCCTTGAAGACTCATATAGTACCATTAGGCACAATGCCTTCTGGTACATCAACCAGTGTCTAAACTTGGTTGGTATACATGGAATCCATTTCGAACTTCATGGCACTTTGCCATAAAAGGAGTCGATACCTTGTATCACTTCCTCATACGTAGTCGGTTCGTGTTCCTCAATAAGATTGACATCTTTACGAGGTGAGATCAGAAACCCATACCTCCCAGGTTTTTTTCTAACTCTCTCCGACTTACGCGGTTCTTGTGTATTCGAAGATTATTGGTACAGTTTCATCCTTGATGAATTGTTTGTGTTCCATTAAGGATTCGGTGCCTAGAACAGTATTACTCCGTTTGTATGTTGCCATCCATGTTTGTCTTCCTTGAAGACTCATATAGTACCATTAGGCACAATGCCTTCTGGTACATCAACCAGTGTCTAAACTTGGTTGGTATACATGGAATCCATTTCGAACTTCATGGCACTTTGCCATAAAAGGAGTCGATACCTTGTATCACTTCCTCATACGTAGTCGGTTCGTGTTCCTCAATAAGATTGACATCTTTACGAGGTGAGATCAGAAACCCATACCTCCCAGGTTGTTTTCTAACTCTCTCCGACTTACGCGGTTCTTGTGTATTCGAAGATTATTGGTACAGTTTCATCCTTGATGAATTGTTTGTGTTCCATTAAGGATTCGGTGCCTAGAACAGTATTACTCCGATTTTCATCGAGTTTTACTTTCCTCCCACTTACCACTGCATATAGGTATTCCTCTTAGGAAAATCGCATGGAGAGCAACAATTACATTGTTCTCTTATGAGTTGTATAAGTACTATACTTTGGTTTCCCTAGGATAACCCACAAATTAGGCACTTATCCGATTTGGGTTTTAGTTTGGTATCATCCAAACATATGCCTAGCATTCCTAAATCTTCATGAATGAGAAAACCCGGTTTCTTTCCTGTTCATATCTAATATGAAGTCTGTCTAATATATTTTCATAGAACCTTATTCAAAATAAGTTTTACACTGATTAATGAGTATCCCTAGAAGTAAAATGGTAGCTCATAGTGACTCATCATTAACCTTACCATGTCCAACGAAGTTCGGTTTCTCTGTTCGGATACACCGTCAAATTGAGGTGTTCCGTGAAGAGTCCACATTGAAAGAATACTATACTCTTTCAAGTAATTGAGAAACTTATTGCTTAAGTATTTTCCACCACGGTCTAACCGTGACGGTTTAATACTTTAGCTGGTCTGTCTGTTTACTTCGAGTTGAAACTCTAAAAGTTTCTGACTTATGTTTCATAAGATACACATAACCATAACGCGATGCCACATCCATAAAGATTACGAAGTATTCATATCCACCTCTAGCCTAGCTAGATATGGGCCCACTTATGTCACTATGAACGAGGGCTAACATATCGGTGGCACTTGCACTTTTACCAAGTAAAAGGTGTTTTAGGCACTTTGTCTAATTAAACTAGATTCGTAGACATCATTTGATTAGAATCAAATCTGTCCTAGTACCCACTCTTCGAAAGTGTGGATATATGAGTCTTGTTAATGTGTCTCAGACAACAATGCCACAAATAAGTCTCATCTGATTAATTCAGTTTGAGCTATTTGTTTGTCATGTTATAAGTTTGAGATTCATTTATATTCAAAATATAAATACTGTTATTCACATCTAATGTGCTTATCTCAATATCATCTTTATAAAATAAAACACTTAGTGTTCTAGAATATAAAGGTATACCTGCAACGGGTTAAACTTAGATATAGAGATAATGTTTCTAGTCAAACTAGGTACATTTTAACAGTTTCCTAATTTAAGTACATGCCCAAATGGTAGTTCCTAAACTTAGGATTCTACGGTTAAAACAGCGACTCTCGTCCCATTTTCGACTCGCATGTCGATCTCAACTGAAGTCAGTCTCCTACTTATCAGTAGATCCCGCACATCAGTACATATATTTATGTACCATATCTAGTATTAAAAATCCAATTTTGAAACTAGTAGTGAACATGTTTATGACAAACATTCTTGAAGCTGGAGCCTTGCCTCTCTTCACTTCCTTCATGTCTGCCTTGTCCATACGGCAGTCACACATCCAGTGACCCCGTTTGCCACAGTTTAGGCAGACATCTTGGGATATGTACTTTGTCTTCCTAGAAAACTGTGACAATTTTGCCTTTGCCCCTTTTAGAAGCTATGGCTCTGCCTCCTTGAGCATATCCATCAACTCTCCAAGAGTTTACTCTTGGTTCATAATGAACCTGCCCCAGCTTTCGGGTAGAGACTAAAAGATCAAATCTTTGGTAGTCTCGGCCATGTAGGTAATGCCCAGCTAACCTAGCTGATCGATGTCAGCAATCATCTGCGACACCTAGTGTTCGAAAGATGTACCCTCTGACATACACGAGCGAAAGAGCTTCTTTTGCAATTTGTACTTCTAAGATCGATCTATGAAGATCTTTAATTTCGTGATCATGGTACAAGGATCTAATCCTTAATTTTGACGACGGAATTAAGAGTCATTGCGGTAAGCTTAACGCATTGAGCACTAAAGTTATCATCACCATGAGTCTTCCAAAGCTCATGCTCTACTATTTGCTCAAATCCGGGCTTAGGCCCGAGATGTCACTCTATCAAATAGAGTAACCTCTCAGTTCCCAGGATTATCCTGAGGTTCTATTCCCAATCTGAAAATTTGAGCCATTTAAAGACATTTTCTCCCAGGATTATGTTCTAAACGCTAATCTTTCAGTTATCTTGATGTTATAGTACAACTATCCAATCAACGATTTCGGGTACTATTGAATATAATGATTACTATAGTCTAACTATATAATCAACTATAATTTGATTGGTTAAATTCAAATATATTGATTACTATAATCCAATTATATAATCAACTATAAATTGAAGTAGTTTGAATACAGTCTAACTGTTTAATTTAAAACAACAATTAAA
>SKCR01039641.1:0-135272 GCA_019454045.1 Zanthoxylum bungeanum | reverse complement strand
TGTCACTTTATTAAAGTGATGTGATATGACTTATAGTAAAGTAGATATGATGTGTGAAAAGTAGAAAAGCATTATTAGACTTTTGCTTTTTACTTTTAAAATATATGATAATGATTTATATATTTATTTTGTTTTTTGAAAAATAAAATTAAAATATATAAAGTTATCACTCTCTCTCTCCAACAAGGATCAATCATAAAACATCCATAGTCAGAGTATTATCGAGATTGGAAATCGATAAATACGTAAAAGACTAGTATTGCACTTGTGCGTGTTGTGAGGGCACAACGACATAGTTCTTGTATATTTGGGTATAGGATTCTCATGCAAGTGTAATAGGAGGTTGTGTTTCACCGATGGTACGGGAAACAGCTTCGCTCTGGATAGACCCCTTCGGAATTCCATTGGTAGTATGACTATGTGTCTATGGAAGTCCGAAATCAGAGTAGGTGTATTTGGTCTTAACCTGAGACTTGCACCGCTAATACTTGCGACAATCAATATACTTTGGTTGAGGTCGTCCAGGGCTTTAACCGGTTCTGTGTACGCCAATACTGGTATATTGAGAATCGTAGTGTGTTGGGTGTGATGTTAAGACGGAAGTGTCACTCCAGTCATATGGAGATGATGGTCACGTAGGATACGGTACTGGTTCTCTTTAGTACTGCAGTCATCGGGATAAAATGACAAGGTCATGTTTATCCGATATAGAGACTAGTTACCAGAGATCCGACATGTGCTTCGTACGGGGCAGACACGACTTCAGCCCCAGGCCTAGCACGTGATCATCTGATACTGGATCAAAATACGCAATACCACGTATACTACGCCTGATATAGATCGCTTATTCTTGTAAGCATGTTTCCGGAGAATTGGGTAGGCATGGCGATTTGCTAGAGGCCAACCTTGGCTTGTGAATCGGTGTAAACGTAGTACGAGGTACTCACGTGTTCGGAATGTCCGACGACCCGATTTACTGCCAACATATCCGGGGATCTCATGGGTCGCTTCCCAAAGATTCACCGATGACGTATGACTCGCACTTTAATTAATCTGGGATTAATTTAATGAGAGAGAAAATTAGTCTAGGATTAATTACGGAGATATTTTATCTGGGATAAAATATCAATTAAAGAGAGAAAATGATTAATTTAGAATTAATCGGTAAAATAATATATTTGATATATTATACGAAATTGGATTTCGACGCGGAATTAAATTGAATTTTAATTCGGGCGAACAAATTAATTTAGAATTAATTCGTTAGCGACGTGAATAGTGATTCCGCTAGGCGTAATCATTTATTTACGACGCAACGGAAAATTCGTTAATTTGGAATTAGCGAACCCGAGCCCGGGATTGTTTGCGAGCGCATTCGCATTTCGAATTCGAGTGCGGCACGCAAGTCAAATCAAGCGTCAAATCGCAAGTCACATCAAGCGTCAAATCACATGTCACTTAGAGTGATGTGACATTTGAGTGATTGATGTGAGTTGATTTGTGGTGATTGACAAGCATTTAATGTTTGCCTTTTTGGAAATTAAAGAAATGGTAAATGGTTTTAATAATTTTTTGAAATTATAAAACCCTTTTACAATTTTTTTTATTTCCCACTCATGCTCTCTCTCTTTTACGGTTTAGGGCATTTTGGAGCCAAAAATTTGCTCTTCATCTCTCTCGGCAGAACTGCCACATTTCTTCTTCTGGTTTCAGTTTCACCGTGAAACACAAGGAGGAAAATGATGATTTGTGGCAAATCATCAAGTGCTAGCACACTCTAGGAGGCATACAAAGGTGTTAAGGAAGTGATTTCGTGAGCAAGGAATCACCTTGTGAAGCTTGGAGCTTGGAGCTTCCATGGAGGATCACCCATGGCCGATTCTTGGAGGAGGAAGCAGCCCTCACGCCGATCAGTCAACCACTTGCACAGTCCACTGCCGAGCAAGGGAGTGCAGTGCGTTTTTCATCTTTGTTGCATCTCTACCGATCAATGTGAGTTTTTCCGCACCTCATTTGGTTGTATTCATACTCGTTTATGCTTTATAAATGATCATTGGGACTTGATTGAAACCCAACATTTAGGTGCAGTTTCAGGGTGTTCTTGGACTGTTTTTGGGATGATTTAAGGGGCTGCAGTGCAGGGCTATTTGGAGGGTCTGATGTGCGGTAATTCTGGGAAGTAAAGGGGCTGTATGGAGGCTGTTTTCACGACAATGCAAAGGATTTATGTATTTGAGGGCTGGGGCTTACGTGAGTGTGTGCGGTAGTGGAGATTTTTATTAACATGAAAGGCTTACGTTTGAGGTTGAATGGCGTTGAATTGCTATGTGTTGAGATTGGCAGGTGTTCATGCGCTAAAGTGAATGGATGGCTTACATAAAGCAATGTGTGTGGGCGTGAGGCAAGGAGCAGGTGTCATGTAAGGAGCTCGGCAGTTGGCTTATTTGGTTATGGGTCTAGTGGCGTTGAAATGGTGATAGTGGCTGTGGCTTGTGAGCTGGGGGCTTTCGTTTGGTCAAGGGACATGCTTTTTTTCTGAGGGCAAGGTGCGTGGATGCTGAAGCGTGAATGTGAGGGGGGTTACGTGAGTGAAGAGGCTAGGGTTGTGAGAAGGGTTTTCTTTTTATGGTTTGTCAATTGCCGTGAGGGTTCAAGAGAGGGGAGAGGGCTGTGTGAGTGTCTTGTAGTTGGGAGAGCTAGGGTTTCTTGGGCATGTATGGGCATGAATTGTGAGAGATTGGAGATGGGGTTGGCTTTGTTTTTGGGTTGTTTATATAGACAAGGGCTAGGGCTTTGTCTTGTCTCACAAGGAATAGATTGGATTTGCTGTCAAACAAGGAAATGATTTGATTGATTGGGGGGACAAATTTTGGTGAATTAGGAAGGTTGAATATTTGATTTATCTTGTTTAGGCATGATATTGGTTAAGTAAGGTAAATAATATTTGTGATTTATCTTAATTAGGTATGATTTAATTTAATGTTTTCTTTAATTTAGTATATAATATTTTGGATTAGGAAGTTACAATATTTTAATTTGGTATAATGACTTAATTAATATTTTATTTATTTAATATTTAATTTAATTAATATTTAATTCAATAAGGTTGTATTTTGAGGGCCTTGGGCGTGTGGGCCAAGTGTGATGGGCTAGGTGTTGTGTTGGTTTAGTGAGTGGGTTTGGGCCAATGTTAAATGGTTCTGGGTTTTTTAGGCTAAAGGTGCTTTAAAACAGAGGTCCAACGAGTGAGCTTGGAGCTAAACAAGTGAATAAAAATCTAATGAAACACCGATTCCCTTCAACGACCGTTTCCCGCAATATCCTTAACTAAAAAGGTAGTGTCTCCAGATGAGACTCATCATAGGGACTCACATGCAAAAATGCAGTGCCTACAGTCGCCCCCACTTTGATGGGACTTGTGTAATGTGTAATAGTGACAATCCTATCAAAGTTATGCAATGCATTTTTACTTACCTGGCTCGTCAGCTGCCACCTGGCTTGCCTGTTGCTTCGAACTGAGTTGATCTGGTGGTCCATTTTCGAATTGTACTCCATTTTTGGAGCGCCATTTTCGGCATCTGATGTATGTGCTCTCAATTTTTGGAGTGCCATTTTCGGCGTCTGCTGTGTGTGCTCCATTTTGGAACGCCATTTTCGGCATCTGTTATGTGTGCTCCATTTTGGGGCGCCATTTTCGGCATTTGCTGTGTGTGTTTCATTTTGGAACGCCATTTTCGGCATCTGTTGTGTGTGCTCCATTTTGGAGTGCCATTTTCGGTGTCTGCTGTGTGTGCTCCATTTTGGAACGCCATTTTCGGCATCTGTTATGTGTGCTCCATTTTGGGGCGCCATTTCGGCGGCATTTGCTATGTGTGTTTCATTTTGGAATGCCATTTTTGGCATTTGCTGTGTGTGTTTCATTTTGGACCGCCATTTTCGGCATCTGTTGTGTGTGCTCCATTTTGGAGCGCCATTTTCGGCCTCTGTTATGGTAGCGGTCCATTTCTGAACGATTCTGTCAAAGAATGTGGCTCATTTTTGAACCGTTACTTGATGAGGTGGCCTTTGCCGCTACAATCCTGCGAAAACAAAAATTGTATGTATGTGATATGTATGCATGTATGTATGGATGCATGATGCTGATGTGGGCATCACCCCCAAACCGATATCGATGTGGGCCTCGACCCCCAAACTGACACTGATATGGGCCTCGACCCCAAACTGATACTGATATGGGCCTCGCCCCCAAACTGATGCGGATGTGGGCCTCGACCCTCGGGACTCATCCCCAAAACGATACTGATGTAGGCCTCGGCCCTGGGACTCATCCCAAACTGTTACTGATGGGGGCCTCGTCCCTGGGACTCATCCCAAACTGATGCTGACATGGACCTCACCCCCAGACCGATACTGATATTGATATGGGCCTCGCCCCCAGCTGATATTGATATGGGCCTCGCCCCAAACTGATACTAATATGGGCCTCGCCCCCAGCTGATACTGATATGGGCCTTGCCCCAGACTGATACTGATGTGGGCCTCGCCCCCCACTGATACTGATATGGGCCTCGCCCCCAGCCAATACTGATGTGGGCCTCGCCCCCAACTGATACTGATATGGGCCTCGCCCCCAGACTGATACTGATATGGGCCTCGCCCCAAACTGATATTGATGTGGGCCTCGCCCCCAACTGATACTGATATGGGCCTCGCCCCCAGACTGATACTGATATGGGCCTTGCCCCAAACTGATACTGATATGGGCCTCGCCCCCAACTGATACTGATATGGGCCTCGCCCCCAGCTAATACTGATGTGGGCATCGCCCCAAACTGATACTGATGTGGCCTCGCCCCCAACTGATACTGATATGGGCCTCGCCCCCAGACTGATACTGATAAGGGCCTCGCCCCTGTGATTCATTCCTGAAAACTGCTGACATTGTACTGTTGCCGCTTCAGGTAGGCTTGCATTTGACGCTTTCTCTTTTTCTCCTTTGAAACCTGTTATTACAAAACAGAACAAACACAAAAAGGATGCAAATATGTTACGTGTATGTATGCATGCATGAATGAATTTTCTATTCCGTTGGGTTAGGTCTTCTGCTAGTCCTCCTGGTGATCACTCGGCCTTTTCTTCCTCAGGTGAAATACTGTTTCAATCTATCCATGTTGATTGGTTCGGTGAACTCATTCCCTTCCAAACCTGACAGTCTTACTGCCCCGTTCCCCAATTTCCGAATGGCTATCCTATCTTATGCTTGCTTCTTTCGGGAATTCCTCGTGTTCTAAACATCGCTGAGTATCATAGTACCAGGTTTGAATGCTTTTGTCAAACATACTCATGTTGCAGGTTGGAGGGAGAGACTCAGGCAAGTAAACAAAATGAACGTCTTTATTATCATTTAAGAAAATGTTAGAACATGTAGACTAAATCAATGTCTATATTAAAAATGCAGGATCAAATAAACTAGGAAGAACAACTTCATCATTCGCAGCATTGCCTTCTTCCTTGGCCTACGGTTCTTCACTGTCATCCCCTATCTCCATGTAAGAAGCTTGGTGGTTAAGGGTTTGGAGGACAAAAGTTTCGAGCAATCCAGAGTTGATCATGTAGGTGGGTGGTGGAACAGAGTGGTAATTTGGTAGGAGGTTCTGATATGTGTTGGGTTGTTCTTTATCAGGATCGGATATTTTATAGGCATCAATGAGGTTTTGGATTTCATGCCTAAGGCAGGTGTAGTTGTCAGTTTCGTGGCCTCTCCTCTGATGGAAGTGACAATACAGGCTTAGGTCAAGGTTGGGTGGTATAGGATCTGGAAGTGGTTTAGGCTCTAAGGGTCTTAGGAGTCCTTGTCCCTTCAACTTCTCAAGCACCTTAGATAACGGCTTCCCCAAGTTAGAGAAATGCCGGTTCTTGATGGCAGCAACCTCGGCAGTAGCGGGTTTAGTCTCAGAATGCCCCCCAAAAGTTCTTCTATTCTGGTCATAAAACTTTCTGTTTTCAGCCTCCTCTTCTTCAATATCCATAACAGTCTCTCTCAACTGTCGGAAATCAGTAATCATGGAGGTCATCCTCCTCAGCTTACCATAAATAGAGGGCTTGGTGCCCTTGATAATCATCTTAATTTGGTATTTCTTTGAAGGCCGACTCTGCATTTTCAAAAGCTGGCTTCTCCAGCGATCCACATACTCTTTGAAACTTTCCTCTGGCTTCTGTTTAGTGTTCTCCAAATCACGGTGTGACAAGTCAATCTCTAAGTCTCTAACATACTGCTTCAGAAAAGCATCAGCTAGTTCTTTCCAATCTTCTTTAACCGTCTTCTCAAGGCTATGATACCAAACTACAGGTGCCCCATCGAGTGACATCCCAAACATCTTTTGGACCTGGCGCTGTGATAGGCCCACTGAACTCATGACTGAGACATATTGCTGCCGATGGACTCTCGGGTCTCCATTCCCATTAAACTTGGCCATGTCGGGCATTTAAAACTGAGCTGGCAGCTGTTCTCCGAAGATCATTGCCTCATAATCTAACAAATCTTCATGTTTACCCCTCATTTTGCAGGTAACTGTTTCAACCTGATCCCGGAGCTTCTGAAATTCTGCCTGAGACCCAATCACTCTGCCTGTTGGAGACTCTGCCATGTCATCATCAAAAGTGGGGATATCATCCCTCAACCCATTCAGAGGCTCCTCGCGCCTCACATTCTCAGAATTTCCCCCAGCACGGGGTACAGCCATATTTGCCATGGCGGTAGTCAAGGCTTGCAACTGTTCGGTAATCTTAGCGAAACCGTTTTCCAACTGATCTATCCGGGATACCTCGTTATCAGACGTACTCATATCTGTTACCAGTCTTTTGGTGAGTCTTCACTCTTCCCCAACCCAACGGGAATCTATGATGGCTTTTAGACACAAGAATTAACATGATGCGTGTATGCATGAAATGAATGAGATGCATGTGATACAAGGAATATATCAACTTATTAAAATTTTCAGATAAATCGGCCCATCATCATTTTAGAAGTTTTTGGACTAACTGTCATAGGAGTGAACTCGTCCCAGTTTAAATGGCCCAACAAGTTCGCATCTTATGGCAAGAAGTCCAACCGTATCCAAATGATAATGTTCCTACAAACATATAATGGCCCATTGGCGTTTTAGAAGCTTTTGGCCCAATCATCATAAGATATGTTCTTGCCCCGGTTTAAATGGCCCAACAAGCCCATACCTCATGACAAAAGGTCCGAATGGATCCAAACGACCATGTTCCCAAACACAAGCATACAGAAATAATTTCTATAGAGTGGCCCTTCAACATTTCAGAAGCTTTTAGCCCAATTGTCATAGGATACGAACTCGTCCTAGTTTAAATGGCCCAACAAGTTCGTATTTCTGACAAGAAGTCCAACTGCATCCAAATGGGGATGGTCCACAAGCACAAGGAAATAGTTGCTCTAGGCCATACAACCCCGGTCTACGTGTGGGTTTGTGGGAGTGTAGACAAAAACTCTCACCGGTAAAGGATTACCCACAACTAGGTCTCCCCACTCAAGGGTTTGAGCGACCAAGTGAGCGCACCTTTTTTATACCTTAAGGTACGTGCCAATGAGCTATGGTGTGTGACTGACTGTCAAATGGATTTCCCGTTGTAGATTCCCTAGAGGGAGGGTGGAGCGAGGCTCTCTTAAGTACCCTAGCCTCTTAGGCTCTTATCGCTTGGTGACATGAATAAACAACGGGTCCTCCAAATTAGTCCATCACAATAGGCTACAAGTAAATGATTATCTAGGTGTCTTCACAGCTTTTCCTCATAGAAAGGTAGTGAATGAAGGAAGACACCAAACCATTACCCAGCCTAAACAATATGCCTTTGATTAAACCCTTTTTTACTCACAGTAGACACAGTTAATTAAAGCACAAATCATAATATTACAAGACATTATTTCGGGGCCGATTCTCTATCCCCAGTGGAGTCGCCAGACTGTGGGAACACAACTGGGCGACACATGCTGTCCCGAGCTCGCGGCCCGATTGGGAGTACGGAGTAGCCCGTGGGGGACTAAACCGGAGAATAATGGAGTCGCCACCCGGTGTGAACCGGGACAAATATTTAAGGCCGCACTCACCCCTTGCGAGGGAAGACCTCAAACCGTTGGGTTCGGAATGGTCCCTTACTTATGCCACTTGTAATAAAATGATTTGTGCAATAATCTAACCAAGCCTAAGCAACATATTTCCAAGGATAAGTCACTCCTAAGTTTGCATGCATAGGTACAAAGCTCATATCTAAGTTTACATATAACACATTTTCATGCTTGCATACAACCTATTTGTATATAATCCATGTCTGAATTCATGCGTAAAGATAAATTGACATACGGAAGACATACAATCTCACATTGGTAGGCACAGAAGCGCAAACACATAGCATTCATACAAGCATGCATATTAAGGAAAGACACTTAAGCTCATAATAGAAATAGATAACTAAAGAGGTAATACAAATGCATAAGGTAAAAAGAGATAACTATATGTTAAGATAGACATGTCGTGATGTGATGCAGGAGGACCTGTTTACCGTGGGCGTTTGTGCAGCGTTCGTACATGAGTTCGAACGGTAAACAGAAGGTTCGAGTTCATATAGAGTTTGATAACGCGTTCGAACGGGACCAGACAGAAAACATGCGTTCGTGCGGCGTTCCGAAACGCGTTCGAATGGGGTTACAACAGTGACCTCCAAAATGCAGTAAACAACATGACACATACATGAACGGATGAATAGATGACACCTAATAAATAATAACGGGCTAAAAGCGCGGCAAAGCATCGTGGTAAAGGATTTTAACCTCTCAAAATAGAGGACCTTTAATCGCACTTACTAACCCCATGCGCAATCAACATAATACATATATAAAAAAGTAAAGACAATGATATCGGACTTCTTATACCCGATTGAACACATCTTACATTCAACCGAATATACATCAACCGGCGCGGAAAATCATCGTGGTAAAGGGTTTTAACCCCTCAAAATAAGGGACCTTTAATCCAACTTACTAAACCAATGCGCTCGATCACGTAATGCATATAAAAATAAAGACAATAATATCAGACTTCGTATACCCGATTGAACACATCTTACATTCAACCGAATATACATCAATCGGCGCGGCAAAGCATCGTGGTAAAGGGTTTTAACCCCTCAAAATATGGGACCTTTAATCCAACTTACTAAGCCCATGCGCTCGATCACATCATTACATAACAAATAACATGCGAAAATCAAGTAGCGAATAATAAACAAATCAAAGCAATATAAAACGAAATATGCGCCGTTTACTCAAGTGGTACGTGGAGTTGTATCCCGAGTACAGATCATACTATCATCCATTCGGAATCGGCTATGAAATTTATGTCCGGGTTTCCATCCTATATACCACGAGAGGCGACACATTTTTCATTTTATTCAAGGGCCACAACATACACCATTTCACAATACATGTATTTTTTATCTATTCAAAGGCCACAACATGCATCACTCCATAATAATCATGCAAACGAAACTCAATAAATAATAAAAATACAACTGAAAACGGATGTGAAAAATACCCTCAGGTATAACCTTTTTCGTCGACTTTCGGACTTGTGTTTCACGGAGATCGGAAGGGTTAAAGCTCCTCAACTTTTCTGGTTCACTGGTTTACATTTTACCTCGCTGTTTCGCTGCTCAAGCTACTGTTTTTGCTCTGTTTCGTTGCTGCTTTGCTGCTGTATTTCTGATGTATTTCGGTCACAGTTTTGGGTTAATTTGGGGACTGTTTTGGGCAGTTTTTAGGTGCAGTTTCAGGGTGTTTTCTGGACTGTTTTTGGGATGATTTAAGGGGGCTGCAGTGCAGGGCTGTTTGGAGGGTCTGATGTGCGGCAATTCTGGGAAGTAAAGGGGCTGTATGGAGGCTGTTTCCATGACAATGCAAATGGTTTATGTATTTGAAGGCTGGGGCTTACGTGAGTGTGTGAGGCAGTGGAGATTTGGTTTAACGTGAAGGGCTTACGTTTGAGGTTAAATGGCGTTGAATTGTTATGTGTTGAGATTGGCAGGTGTTCATGCGCTAAAGTGAATGGATGGCTTACGTGAAGCAATGTGTGTGGGCGTGAGGCAATGAGCAAGTGTCGTGTAAGGAGCTCGGCAGTTGGCTTATTTGGTTAAGGGTCTAGTGGCGTTGAAAGGGTGATAATGGCTATGGCTTGTGAGCTGGGGGCTTTCGTTTGGTCAAGGGACGTGCTTTTTGTCTGAGGGCAAGGTGCGTGGATGCTGAAGCGTGAATGTGAGGGGGGGTTACGTGAGTGAAGAGGCTAGGGTTTTGAGAAGGGTTTTCTTTTTATGGTTTGTCTATTGCCGTGAGGGTTCAAGAGAGGGGAGAGGGCTGTGTGAGTGTCTTGTAGTTGGGAGAGCTAGGGTTTCTTGGGCATGTATGGGCGTGAATTGTGAGGGATTGGAGAGGGGGTTGGCTTTGGTTTTGGGTTGTTTATATAGACAAGGGCTAGGGCTTTGTCTTGTCTCACAAGGAATAGATTGGATTTGCTGTCAAACAAGGAAATGATTTGATTGATTGGGGGGGGACAAATTTTGGTGAATTAGGAATGTTGAATATTTGATTTATCTTGTTTAGGCATGATATTGGTTAAGTAAGGTAAATAATATTTGTGATTTATTTTAATTAGGTATGATTTAATTTAATGTTTTCTTTAATTTAGTATATAATATTTTGGATTAGGAAGTTACAATATTTTAATTTGGTATAATGACTTAATTAATATTTTATTTATTTAATATTTAATTTAATTAATATTTAATTCAATAAGGTTGTATTTTGAGGGCCTTGGGCGTGTGGGCCAAGTGTGATGGGCTAGGTGTTGTGTTGGTTTAGTGAGTGGGTTTGGGCCAAGGTTAAATGGTTCTGGGTTTTTTAGGCTAAAGATGCTTTAAAACGGAGGTCCAACGAGCGAGCTTGGAGCTAAACAAGTGAATAAAAATCTAATGAAACACCGATTCCCTTCCGACGACCGTTTCCCGCAATATCCTTAACTAAAAAGGTAGTGTCTCCAGATGAGACTCATCATAAGGACTCACATGCGAAAATGCAGTGCCTACAACACTGATATGGAACAAAGCTCTCGTGATTCAAACACATCCTCGACGGACAAAGGCCTTGACTTTGGCCAACAAGCCAATGCCAGTCTCGGATCTTGACTGAGAATCACTCAATGGAAGGAAATACGCTTAATATTTTGCGAGGGTTTTTCGAGTGCAAATTGGCAACCAATTTATTATCTTTGTTAAGGTCTCATCATCATACACCCTTAAACATGCTTTCTAAATACATAATAAAGCGCGTATAATAAAATAATAATGATATGCGGATGGATACTTTACACATTAATCCTAGATCAAATCTCTCCCTTTCTCTCTCCCGCGAGCAGATGTATTATTTCTACCCGTTACACTATACTTCTAAAGAAACCTCATTTACATTGAGGGGAATAGAATCATGTTTAGGATCAAAGTGAGTATTTCTGCAACTCTACATCTTATTCACACTAGAATCATGTTTAGGATCCTTGGGATGTCTTATAGACACTAACAACGGCAACGTTTAGTTATTGAAATTACTAGTCAAAAGAACTGAGAGTGATTTTTAAATTTCCACTCAAATACCGTTCGACAAGGTAATGTGGTCGAGCTATATTTGAATTGGGATCAGATTGCTGCTAGCAATGGTCAAAAATTTGGAGGAGGTCGTTCTTCGTCGAGCTGCAATATGGTAAGCCAATCAATTCCCGTGAATATGTTGGATGAAAATGTATGGGGTTTTGGCTAGGTGAGGGGTCATTGTTAAGTGGTGAGTTTTCTGGAGGTGATATGACTGGTCTTTCAACAACAGTTCGAGAAGTTCCCGTGAATATTCGACCAGATGCATCTCGATATCTCCCTCCTATCATTTCTTTGACGGATATGCCTTCAGACAACAACATATCAACAGCAGGTGGGGGCAAAATAATGGTGGGTAAACTAAATACTACTTCTCTAAACTCGAACAGAATAGAGACCTGGCTCTGATTGTTGTAAGGGAACACTTTAAAACCACAATAAGCAGGTCGAAGACAAAAAGATTTGGTAACCCAATGTACTGAAAAACCTTGTGACTGGAAAGTGCGGGCAATGAGTGTTTTTGGAGTTAAAAACTCGAACTGGATTGTAACTGAATACGTGAAGACACACACCTGCACTTCTGATGATATTGATACCGAAAGTAGTCGTATCGGTAATCGGATTGTCGGTGACATTATCAAAAGTAAATTTTTGGATGCTAATATAATCGTTAAGCCAAGAGATATTGTGAGTGATATTCAATCAGAGTATGAGGGTTCAATTATTGTACAATCATGGTCGAGAGAATTTACAATGCAAGCCGATCTCGAGAGATAATAAAATAAATAGATTATCTCTCTGTTCAAAACTTCACATACTCCAAAATTTTAATTTGTCCTCAGCTTATTGTAAACTCAATTAATTATATTTTTTTACTTCATAATTACTTTAAACAAAGAAAAGATATTATAATTTATAAACTAATCTCACATATTCAACTGTAGATAAGCACTCATTTTCTAAACTGCAGGTCCAAATACTTATTTTGCACCTTTTGAATGGTCCAAAAAAAACATAAAATTTGATATCACTTTAAATAAACGAATAGGAATTGATGATATTCAAGGAGCACTTAAGAGTTAACCTTAGCAATGGATCCTAGCCTATGTGGCAAAAGCCACTTGAGCTACATCAATAATAGGACTATAGGAGTGATGCAGCAATGAGTACATCACATATAGTGGAGATGTGGAATTCTCTGAAGCTGAAGCTGCGAGGTTCGGTCTAAAAATTTCCTTTAGACTACTTCCTTTAATGGTTGAAGCAGATACTAAAATGTTATCAAGCTCATTATATGATATGATTCAAGTATCAAAGAAATCACTTGGGTTGTCGCTGACATCCAAAACATAGCTAAGGAAATAGGTAAAGTGGATTTTGTTTTCATGCATAGAATTTGTAATGTTGAAGTTCGTAAATTATCTAAACATGTTGTTTGTTAGGAATTTAGGCTAATATAATATATAAGAAAAGTAAAAACAATCACATAAGAACACACAATTTATTTAGTTCGTCCAAAACTAGATTACATCTAACCCTTTATTTGGATTGGATGTATGGAAGTTTATTAAAGTATGGTAAGATAAGGTAATAAGAGATAAAGTAAAGTAAGTGTTGGAGTGTATGTCCTAAAACCAGTTATGGATGTAATGGTTTAAGACATAATATTTGTAATATAGTTTATTATTTATTAATAAAAGGCATTTGTTAACTACACATTATTACATCCATATTTTATGTGTATGTCCTGAGACATTATGACAGATGAATATTGTTAATTCAAAAGACTTTTGCGATTATGAGAGTCAATGATATTTATATATGTCTCAAATTAAGTTCTTGGTAAAATGTGATTGTTATACAGGACAATAATATATCACTTGACCAATATTATTGTGTGTCGTCAAAATTGACATATGATGTTAATAGAATGGATGATGAGTCTCATATCATAAGGACACAGACAATAGATGTTTCATTAATATAATGAAATATCGAACACAACCACAAAAACGTAAGATCACATGGTAATATTATCTAAGGTCATTGATCTTCGTAATAGTATATTAGTGTCGTCATATCCTCTGACCTGAGATCATATGATTGTTGGACAATTATGACCCATAGCGTCACTATTTGTACAGATCATGGTGTTGTTGTACAAATTAACTATGTGACAAAGGAGATTGCTCTCTTATCACTTGTGATTAGATCACCAAGATGTATAAATGATAGGAGGTCCCTATGATTAGTTCCTGGATTGAGAATGATATGAGACAGTATCAGTCCACGAAGGATTAATCATTAAATATCCCTAGTCAGAGCATTGTCGAGATTGGACATCGATAAATGCGTAAAAGACTAGTATTATACTTGTGTGCGTTGTGAGGGCACAAACAACATAGTTCTCATATATTTGGGTATAGGATACTCATGCAAGTGTAATAGGAGGTTGTGTTTCACCGATGGTACGGGAAACAGCTTTGCTCTGGATAGACCCCCTCAGAATTCCATTGGTAGTATGACTATGTGTCTATGGAAGTCCGAAATCAGGGTAGGTGTATTTGGTCTTAACCTGAGACTTGCACCGCTAATACTTGCGACAATCAATATACTTTGGTTTTGGTCATCCAGGGCTTTAATCGGATTCTGTGTACGCCTCTTCTGGGTATATCGAGAATCATAGTGTGTTGGGTGTGATGTCAAGACGGAAGTATCACTCCAGTCATAGTGGAGATGATGTCACGTAGGATACGGGACTAGTGCTCTTATATGCTGCAGCTATCGGGATATTATGACAAGGTCATGTATATCCGATTATAGAGACTAGTTACCAGACATCCGATATGTGCTTCGTACGGGGCAAACACAGTTCCAGCCCCAGGCCTAGCACGTGAACATCCGATACTGGATCGACATACGCAACACTACGTATACTACGCCTGATATAGATCCTTATATTCCTGTAAGGATATTTCTGGAGAATTGGTAGGCATGGCGCTTTGCTAGAAGCCAACCTTGTCTTGTAAATCGGTATAAACGTAGTACGAGGTACTTACGTGTTCGGATAGTCCGACGACCGAATTTACTGCTAACATCTCTCATGGGTCGCTTCCCGAAGATTCACAGATGACGTATGACTCGCACTTTTAATTAATCTGAGATTAATTAGATGAGAGAGAAAATTAATCTGGGATTAATTGCGGAGATATTTTATCTGGGATAAAATATCAATAAAAGAGAGATAACTATTAATTTGGAATTAATCGATAAATTAATATATTCGATATATTAAACGAAATTAGATTTCGACGCGAAATTGAAATTAGATTTTAATTCAGGCGAACGAATTAATTTAGAATTAATTCGTTAGCAACATGAATAGTAATTATGCTAGGCATGATTATTTAATTAAATTAGATTTAATTACGTCGCAACAGAAAATTCGTTAATTTGGAATTAACGAACCCGAGCCCGGGATTGTTTGCGAGCGCATTCGCATTTCAAATTCGAGTGCGGCACGCAAGTCACATCTAGCGTCAAATCGCTAGTCGCATCTAGCGTCACGTCATCCGTCAATCAAGTGATAGATGTCTTTCACTTTGAGTGATTGACGACAGTCACAATTCATTGATTGATGGAGTTGATGTGAGTGGTTGGAGCCTTAAAGGCTTGACTTTTTGAAAGCCAAATTCATTGTAAATGAATTTGAAATTCACATTTGTGTATAAGATACACAAATTAGAAACCAACCACACAACTCTCCTCTCTTTCCTCTCTCTCTCTTTCACGCCCAAATGGGCATTTCTTCACTGTTTTTGCTGGGTAAAAACCGTGAGCAATGGAAGCAAAGTGTGGGAAATTTGTGGCAAATTTCTTGAGAGCTAGCACTCCGAGAGACATGCGAAGGTGATAGGGAAGTCCACCCATGAGCTTCGAATCAAATCACAAAGCTTGGAGCTTGATGGAGGAAGATTGAAGCCGAAAACAGCGGGCTGTTTCACTGCCACTGCCGTGACTTCTTGTGAGCAGAAAATGGAATTTTTTTTCGTTGCCGCGTCGCTCAACCGCTCGATGTGAGTATTCTGTAACTTCGTGATGTATTCGCATGTTTATTTCTTGCTTTGTATTCGATCCTTGGGACCGTAGAAACTCCAACAATGGTATCAGAGCAATTGAAAAGCATGAAATTTGATTAGGGCTTAAAATTTGGGTAAATTGATTTTGAGCATGATTTAATTAAATTGGATGTTTGAATATGCTTAAATGATGTTTTATTGGATATTGATTGGATCAATTTCAAGAAATTGTGTTTGGAACATTTTTCCCCAAATTGGATGTGTTGGCTGAATGTCAACTAACCCTAAATGTCTTGGATTTTTGATTTTTGATCATTGGATGTGTTGGAAATCATTTGGAAATGTTGATTTAATGTTGAATTTGATTCAATTGGATTGGATTTAAAATTGGACAAATAAATCACCATATTGCCGAGAATAACATAACATGAATTGGGTTTGATTTTTGATAAAATGTGTTGGACATGTTTTGTTATTGATAAGCATGATTAATTAGGCTAATTTGGTGTTTTGGAAATATTGATTTGGGTAATTAGTAATGCTATACACTTTAGTTTAATTAAATATGGAATTTGGAATTTTTGTGTTTAATTAAATGGGCTTAAATTGGATTTGGGCTTTAAATGTTGTTATTGGGCTTATTGGGCTTGGTTGTATCAAGTTAGGTTTAGGCAAAATTGGTTGGATCCAATTGGGCCCAAAACCGCATCCATAAAGCCCAAATGCGACTAATGGACCTTTAAAGTTTAATTGGGCCTAATGGGCCTAAATTGATTTCTAGGCTTATGGGGTAATTCCCGGATTGGGCTTTGGTTATTTGGTTTGACCCGAGTTGACCAAAAGTCCATGCCTTAAGAAATTAATTAAAAGCCCATTGGACTTTAATTAAATTGACGTTGGACGTGAATCGGGCTTTTAGACTCGTAACGATTAAATTTGGAATTTAAATCGTAAAAGGTTTATTATTAAAGTGTAGTATTTAATTTGGAATTAAATGGTGAATTAATATTAAATACAAATTGAATTGGATTTAATTTTGTAGTTTAATTTAATTCGAGAATTCGTACTTTGAGTACTTATTCGCAAAACGAGTTTGACTCGAGCAAAATCAAATCGTTGTTTGAACATTGGATGATCACTAATTATCAGATTAATTAATTTGATTAGATTGATTGATAACATGCTTGTGTGAATACATGGTTGCGATGCATGAATAATGTACATCAGATATATATTAGATGGGTGTGGCAATTTTAGAAATTGTTGTAATAAATTTGGAATTTATTAATTGGACCTGCGTGTCCAGCCTTATTACCTCCTTATTCTTTGTATTCTCTTCTCACCTATTCCTCTCAATGTAAATGAGGGTTCTTTAGAAGTGTAGTGTAACAGGTAGAAGTAATACATCTGCTAGCGGGAGAGAGAAAATGAGAGATTTGATCTAGGATCAATGTGTAAAGTATCCATCTGCATATCATTATTATTTTATCATATGCGCTTTATTATGTGTTTAGAATGCATGTTTAAGGGTGTATGATGATGAGACCTTAACAAAGATAATAAATTGGTTGCCAATTTACGGATGCAAATCGGAGTAATACTATTCTAGGCACAGATCCTTAATGGAACACATATAGTTCATCAAGGATGAAACTATACCAGTAATCTTTGAATACACAAGAACCGCGTATGTCGGAGAGAGTTAGAAAACAACCGGGGGTATGGGTTTATGATCTCACCTCATAAAGATGTCAATCTTATTGAGGTATACCAACTGACTACGTATGAGGAAGTGATACAAGGTATCGACTCCCTAATCATGGCAAAGTGTCATGACATCCGAAATGGATTCCATGTATACCAACTATGTTTGGACACTAGTTGTTGTACCGCAAGACATTGTGCCTATTGGTACTATATAAGTCTTCAAGGAAAACATACATGGATGGCAACATACCAACGTATAAAGCTAGGCTTTTAGCGGAAATGTATCTTTATCAACATTGTGTTGATTACGATTCAACATTTTACTTGTTGCCACGGTAAATCCATTTGGATAATGCTTGCTAATGCTGCATGTTTCATTTATGAAATATGTCAGCTAAACGGGAAAATCGCTTTCCTGAAAAGGAAACCTTTTGGAGGATGTTTACAACATCATGTCGGTTTTGTCGTACCAAAACTAGCAAACAAGGTTTGCAAGTTATTCGATCCATGTTTGGATTGAAGCAAGCATTAGGTTCTTGGAATTGTTGTTTTGATGTAATCATAATAGTTTATGATTTAATTCAAAACGAAATGATTCTTGTGTATATAAAGAGGTTAGTGGGAGCGCACTGAGAATAAATGTCCTATAAATAATGATAATATGTCATTTCTTGGAAATGATATTCCCATATTACAATCGGTGAAAGCTTGGCTTTCGAGAAAATTCTCCGTAGAATTCTTGGGAGAAACAACCTTTATTCTAGGAATAAATATCTACTGGGATAGATTTAAAGTTGTTATCACTCTCCGAGAACTCGCACATTGAAAAATGTACGTGACCTGGTGTCTCATACGCTTTGAGCATATGAAGTCACAAACAGGCCAATCCAAGTGATAGTCACTGGATTGAAATTAAGAACATCATTTAGTATCTTAGAGAACTAATGATGCTATCTTATACTATAGAGATGGATAACTTGAAGTGACTGGGATCACTGTAGCAAGTTTCCTAACCGATAAAAACGACTATAAGTTGCAAACGGTACTATAAAGTTTGAATAACGGAACAATGAGCTGGAAATCTTCCAAGCAAGATACTGTTACTGAATAAACAACAAATGCGGGTTATTGTTGCAGCTGAGGCAGCAATAGAAGCCATTTGGGTCGATAATAATCTAATTAGATTAGATATAGTTCTGTTAGCAGCTGAGCTAGGCTTCAGCACAGGCTAAAGAATTAATGGTCTCATCAACGATCCGGATACATACTTCGATATTCATCTGATTCGTTCGGATCATACATCGTGGCGATGTGATGATCGTATAAATCGCATCAGACGATAATCATGTAAATCCGCTGACGAAAGTCTTTTCTCAGCAGTTTGAGCCAACCGTACATAGTTCGGGTGTCAGACACTCGAGTGACTGGCTATAGGCCAAGTGGGAGATTGTTGGAAAATTATGACCCATAGCGTCACTATTTGTACATATCATGGTGTTGTTGTACAAATTAACTATGTGACAAAGGAGATTGCTCTCTTATCATTTGTGATTAGATCACCAAGATGTATAAATAATAGAAGGTCCCTATGATTAGTTCCTGGATTGAGAATGATATGAGACAGTATCAGTCCACGAAGGATTAATCATTAAATATCCCTAGTCAGAACATTGTCGAGATTGTATATCGATAAATGTGTAAAAGACTAGTATTACACTTGTGCGCGTTGTGAGGGCATAAACAGCATAGTTCTCATATATTTGGGTATATGATACTCATGCAAGTGTAATAGGAGGTTGTGTTTCACCGATGGTACGGGAAACAGCTTCGCTCTGGATAGACCCCCTCGGAATTCCATTGGTCGTATGACTATGTGTCTATGGAAGTCCGAAATCAGGGTAGGTGTATTTGGTCTTAACTGAGACTTGCAACGCAAATACTTGCGACAATCAATATACTTTGGTTTTGGTCGTCCAGGGCTTTAACCGGTTTCTTTGTACGCCTCTTCTGGGTATATCGAGAATCGTAGTGTGTTGGGTGTGATGTCAAGACGGAAGTATCACTCCAGTCATAGTGGAGATGATGTCACGTAGGATACGGGACTGGTGCTCTTATATGCTGGCAGCTATCGGGATATTATGACAAGGTCATGTATATCCGATTATAGAGACTAGTTACCAGACATCCGATATGTGCTTCGTATGGGGCAGACACAGTTCCAGCCCCAGGCCTAGGACGTGAACATCTGATACTGGATCGACATACGCAATACTACGTATACTACGCCTGATATAGATCTTTATATTCCTGTAAGGATATTTCTGGAGAATTGGGTAGGCATGGCGCTTTGCTAGAAGACAACCTTGTCTTGTAAATCGGTATAAACGTAGTACGAGGTACTTACGTGTTCGGATAGTCCGACAATCGAATTTACTGCCAACATATCTGGGGATCTCATGGGTCGCTTCCCGAAGATTCACCGATGACGTATGACTCGCACTTTTAATTAATCTGGGATTAATTAGATGAGAGAAAATTAATCTGGGATTAATTACGGAATTGGATTTCGACGTGAAATTGAAATTAGATTTTAATTCGGGCGAACGAATTAATTTAGAATTAATTCGTTAGCGACGTGAATAGTAATTATGCTAGGCATGATTATTAAATTAAATTAGATTTAATTACGTCGTAACAGAAAATTCGTTAATTAGGAATTAACGAACCCGAGCCCGGGATTGTTTGCGAGCGCATTCGCATTTCGAATTCGAGTGCGGCACGCAAGTTACATCTACCGGCAAATCGCTAGTCGCATCTAGCGTCACGTCATCCGTCAATCAAGTGATAGATGTCTTTCACTTTGAGTGATTGACGACAGTCACAATTCATTGATTGATGGAGTTGATGTGAGTGGTTGGAGCCTTAAAGGCTTGACTTTTTGAAAGCCAAATTCATTGTAAATGAATTTGAAATTCACATTTGTGTATAAGATACACAAATTAGAAACCAACCACACAACTCTCCTCTCTTTCCTCTCTCTCTCTTTCACGCCCAAATGTGCATTTCTTCACTGTTTTTGCTTGGCAAAAACAGTGAGCAATGGAAGCAAAGTGTGGGAAATTTGTGGCAAATTTCTTGAGCGCTAGAACTCCGAGAGACATGCGAAGGTGATAGGGAAGTCCACCCATGAGCTTGGAATCAAATCACAAAGCTTGGAGCTTGATGAAGGAAGATTGAAGTCGAAAACAATGGGCTGTTTCACTGCCACTGCCGTGACTTCTTGTGAGCAGAAAATGGAATTTTTGTTCGTTGTCGCGTCGCTCAACCGTTCGATGTGAGTATTCCGCAACTCCGTGATGTATTCGCATGTTTATTTCTTGCTTTGTATTCGATCCTTGGGACCGTAGAAACTCCAACAATGATGACTTGTGCGATAGTACTCTTGGTTCACTAGTATATCCTCATTCAACTACCCAGGTCCTTTGAATAAATGCTAGATGGCATTGAGCGATTGACGTACGAAGTCATGTATGCTTCAAGATGGGATCCGATAACTTTGATAATAAAAGTTATAAATGTTTCAAGGAAACTCAAAAGTTGTGGATATAAGTCTTTGGCCAAAGCAGTCGATATCTTAAATATATCAAATCCACAAGACAAAGTTAAAGATATATCGAGTATAAGGATTTGACATTACCATGATCTTAGACTCGATAAGAAACATAAATATCGGAAGGAATGAGATGACATGCTCAAATTGTATTCTAACAGGTTATATATTTTCAGACTTCATTCATCGACTAGGGGCTATGACTTACTGCTAGGCGATTACCCATGGTGTGTGGATAGGGGTGTGCATCGGTCGGTTCGGTCGGTTAATCCTTAATTTTTAACCGTAATCGAAATTTTTCGGTTAAATAAAAGTGTGATCGATTTAACCAATTTATGACACATAACCATTAACCAATTAACCATTATATTTCGGTCGGTTATGGTTAATTCGGTTATTAACCAATCCAATAAATATAAAATCATCAATTTTCAACAAAGCAATTTAACACAATTACACAAATATAAATTCATATTCATCAAAAAGACAACAAATCATAAGATAATTTAACACAAATATAAATTCATCAACTCATCAAGTATTTTTGAGAAGACAATCAAGAAAGTCAGAAGACAACTCAAAATTACATTACAAAATCCATCAAAAATAAAAACATATTAGGTGTTCAACAACTAATAAATAAGAAATTTTCATTAATCATCTTCAAAGTCAAAAACTCAGGACCTCAGGCTCAGCAACTCAGCATCCACAAGGCAGCAACTCAGCAAGGCAATTCTGTCATTACTCATATTCAAAATCTGAAGTGACCTTGATTCCAAGTTTTGCCATTTCTGCATTATTTCTAGTACACAACATATTAGTTTTGCCATTTATACATTATTTCATTAAAGATTGACAGTTTAACAAGAAGAAGATTCTTTCACTGCAAACATTGATTCAGACATGATTTTTTTAGGTAATATAATAAGTGAGCAAGTTAAAGAACCAGCTAGAAATTTATAATCTAATTTGGATATCAATGCTGCAAGTCTAAATCAAATCCAGAAGGAAATAGAAACATCAACTGTCGGAGAACATATCTAATATCTCGAAGGTTTTGTGAGTACCTTATTTAATCAAAGTTGTCGGCGACGGCGACAGGAGCCTTAGAACTTAGAAGGAGAAAATTAGAAGAAGAAAATAAGCGAAGGTTTTGTGATTTTGGGGTTTTGAAATTTTGTGTGTAGTGTAGGCGGCTGGAGACTGGAGTGGGTATATATGTGTGTTGGAAATTAGGGCTTTTATGTATTAGTTTTGGTTTAGGGTTTTGATATATATATATATATATATATATATATGCAAAAGGTTTGCATGTGAAAATATATTATATATATTACATATAAGCAAATTGGTTGTTTAAAAAGTAAAAGGGTTACAAGTGAATATATATATATATATATATATATATATATATATATATATATATGATGTGCACGTTGATGCTGTAGAAAAATATATGCTAATTGAATTTTTGCTAATCTACGTGAATATAAGGTTTGCGCCTCCTTGCATCAAAATATTTAATCTCTCTAATTGGAACAGTTCCAATTTATTCATAATGACTTCAACATCCTAGAAAAGAAAATAGTTTCTTTTGTTCTCGAAACTTAGAACCATTTGTTCGTAGAGGAGTATCAGTGTGCCAACTAGAGGTGCAACGCTTGGTGCACTACAACAACGGAAAAATCAAGGAGGATATTCAAAAGGCTAAAGAAAAACAACAAATTCATCAATGTATGTTACTATTAGTAAATATTATTTATGTTAAATAAAATATTTATTGCATGCATGTTAAAATTAATATAGATTAATTTAATATTATATTGTTTACATCAATAACGACATAACCACGATCCTTAAAGTGATTTTGGAAAAAAATTTTAAATTCCAGTCACATGGATGCTTCCGCGCTAACCCCAAAACCTTACAGTAAATTATCTTTTTTATGTTTGGAAGCATTATATGGTAAAATGATGGTTTAATAATATTGTTGTGTTTGGTGGGAAGATATTGTAAAGTAAGGTTAAATATAAAAATACATAATTACTCTTCCAATGTAAACCACTATAAATATATAAATTTTTTAGATTTTTTTTAAAAAAAAAATTTCATAATAAAAATTAATATTAAATATAATATAATTAATTTTCAAAAATCATTACTGTAAATGAAGAACAATTATGGTAGTTGATAAGTGAAAGAAAATATACTTTGAACTTCACTTATTCGAGTTTATTGTTAAGTATTTAGCTCTATATTTTATATTTTATTATATAATTTTTATCATCATATTAATTTAGAAAGTGTTTACTATTTAAGCTAATTTAGTGATTTTCTTTTTATTTTTATAGGAATTGGGAATTTCCTTACAAATTGATTGCCAAAATATATAGCCTGCAAAAATTGGAGTTAGAACCAAATTGATATTCTTGACACTTGTGCATTTATTGACAGGTCAAATTTGGTGCACTATCGAATTGGGAAAAAAAGAAGAAGAAAATGGCAAGTAGTCAAAGTCAATAAGAAAAGCAATCAAGATACATGTGAAGGCCGCAAAAATTGATTAGGTTTCTTTTAGTGCACAAAAAAAATAATAAATAGCCCATGACGTCACTTTGGCTGTGAGGCTTTTTCACTCAAACTACAAGCTTCACGCTAGAGAGGAGTGTCGCAAGCAGACAGAGCCGAGAGTTGCAAAAATCAATTCCAGTGCTGAGTTGAACACGTTTCTCCATTATTTTCAGGCTATGTTTATTTATTTTATGGAGAACTAATTTCCTAAGCAAAACTAGAGTTGAACTCTTGTACTTAAATTCTTATATTTATGTTCTTGATTCCCAAATAATTTGTAATGTTTAATACAATTGGTATTTTATTATTATCTTTCATCTTTTAATTTTCGATTAATTCAGAGATTGTGTTTTTACTAATTTTCATATAGAAATAGTCTTGCTTTTTCTATGTGTGGTTGAGAAACCCAGTTGTGACTTATTGTTATTTTATGAGTTAATCTTATGCTGCAGTATTGCTTTGGGTATATTATCGACACTAGATAGGTCATAATAATAATATATTTTACTTTTAATATAGAGAAAAGAATATATCAATTACCTTATGATTTAATATGTTTTAAATTGATTTATTCTCCAATTGTTGGTTTGGGAAGTGAAACCTTCAATTGAGTAATAAAAGGAATCAAACATTAAATATAGGGACGTTATACAAGAGGGATTCTTGACGATTTGCTGCTTTTCTTCTATTGATAATCCCTAAGCATTTTTCATAATTTTTATTTTAAATTACCAATTAAATATTTTTCTTTAATTAAGTTGTTGTTAATGTTCCTATTAAGTGATTCAGTTCCTTCGTAATCATCTCTCTGATGAATTGATACCCCATCAATACTGTGATACCCGCAAGTAGTTTTTGGACGTAATCAATTTTGGCACCGTTTCCGGGGAGTCGGTTTACAATCAAAAGGAGCAGATTCGCTTAGTCAACAAAAAAGCGGTAACTTCGTTCCTTTTTTATTTTTATTTATTTATTTTATTCATTTTAGTTTTAGTTTAAATTTTGATTTTTAGTTTTATTCTTTTATTTTTATTTCTTGTTTTTATTTTTGTTTGAGTGCATGCCTAGACCTATGGATCGTTTGGGTAGATTTGTGAGAATTAAATAGGAAGACTCAGACTCAGACTCAGAAAGCCTATTTGAAAACCTTTTTCCTACACCACCTAGATCTAGCATACACAACGTGAGTGATCACGAGGAACAACCCATTAGGACTCTTCAAGAGTACCTCCATCCCACTCGCACAGCTACACCATCATGCATAATGTTTCCCCATAATGCACCACATATAGACTTTAGGCCTGGAATGATACAGCTTCTCCCTAACTTTCATGGTTTGGAGAATGAGAACCCTTTTGTGCATATTAGGGAGTTTGAAGAGATTTTAGCAACCTTTCATGACCAAGTTGGGACTACAGACACAGTTAGACTTAAATTCTTCCATTTTACCCTTAAGGATAGAGGTAAAGTTGGTTGTATTCTTTGAGACCTCGTTCCATAGGATCATGAGGTGAAATGACACATGCATTTTTCACTAAATATTTTCCACACCTTAAGACTAATGACTTGAAAAGACAGATCTCTACTTTCTTCCAGAAAGACAGTGAGACCCTTTATAAAACTTGAGAGAGGTTTAAAGAGATGTTAGTTATTTATCCTCACCATGGGTATGGGAGTTAGCGTATAGAGAGTTGCTTTTATGAGGGCCTAACCCCTCGAGAGCGCCAATTCGTTGAGATGATGTACAATGGTGAGAGAAGCAATAAAGTATTTAAATGACGTTGCTGAAAAAGCTCACACTTGGACTGGACCTAATGCCATTGATAACACTGATAAGACACGTTCCACTCATTCTAGCGGAGGCATACACCACTTTAGAGAAGATGGTAGTTTTAAAGAATAGGTTTAGCTATTAACTAGAGAAATATGAGCTTTAAAAGCCAAAGATAGCAAAACTATGCATGTGGTAGCCCAGTTAGAACCTCAAGAGGCGTGTTTTGTGTGTAAATGGATTGACCATCTAGTCCAAGAGTGTCCTTTATATGGTGAGATGAGAGAAATATATGATGAACAATGCAATACCTTAGGGATGTACAAGAAGCCTTATACACCGTATTCAGATACTTGTAATCCTAGTTGGAGGTTCCACCCAAATTTCAGTTGGAAACATGAGTCTCAACAGCAACAACCTACTCAACACCACAACCTAGAGGCTACACTGCTCCTCAGTATCCCACACCTACCATTCATAGAAACTCTTTAGATGATATTGTGCAAGCATTTATAGAGGTCCAGAGTAAAACTAATCAAAAGTTTGAGTCATTGATAACTCAAGTAGTTGAAGAAAATAAGGAGATGAAGAGTCAAGTCTCTAAATTGACTAACATTTTAAGTGTCTAGGAATCGGGAAAATTTCCATCTCAAACACATTCAAATTCGCGAGGACAATTTATGACACAGGCTGACTATAAAACATCCAATGTAAAAGGTCTAAATGTCATAACCACTCGGAGTGGTTAAGAGATATACGTGCAGGACACTTCCAACACTATATGTGACACTACAAATATTAGTGCATATATTCCTGAAGAAGAACAAAGGGCGCAGAGCCCAGTTCGAGTACCATTCCTCAGCTCTTAGGCCTACTGCGAGAGCTACAGACCCTAATGATGAGATCCTAGAACATTTAAAGCAGGTAAAAATTAACATTCCTCTGTTACATGTGATCAAACAGCTTCCCATATATGCGAATGTTTTAAAGGATCAATGTACCATAAAAAGAAAGCATCATGTGAAAAAGACTGCATTCTTGACAGAGCAAGTGTTAAAGAATGTTAAGGAATATGGAATCTGACAGTGTTCCTAGAACATGCCAAGGATCTAATAAGCATGTAAAGGTGTTCATAAATTCAAAATAAGTTGCGGAATATACTTACAATGAACGGATTTGAGCTTTAAAATTTTGAGAAGAGATCTCCAAGATCCAAGCTTTAAGTGATGATTCCAACTCTTGAAGTAGTTTCCCTATCACCTTAGTTGATTTCTCCAAGTGCTAGCTTTGTTGATTTTGCCACAAAATCAAAGAGAAGGAGGAATGAAGTTCACGCCCAAAGAAGAGTATTCTAGGGTTTCCATTTTGTTCCATGTGTGTTTTTGTGTGATGCATACACAAGTGAAGAGAGATAGAAGAGTTTTTAGGTCAAACCAATTTACCCTTTTTACCTAAACAAGGTAGTTGGGTAAATGGTTTCACCAAAACCATTCCAAGGTAGTTGGATGGTGGGTGGCTTGGCATAAATGCCAACTACCCTCCCAACTACCACATGTGAAGTGGGCCCCACATTTGAATTCAAAATTCAAATGTCTCTACGAACATTTACCACGGCTCGGTTCCGTTTAATCCGATTAAACGAACTTTCGTCGCTAAATAATTAAATCTAATTTAATTAAATAACGATGCCTCGCAAATATATTATGAATGTCGTCTACGAATTAATTCTAAATTAATTCGCTCGTTCGCATTAATGTCCAACTTTTATTTCGTAATGAAATTCAATTCATATTAACATATCCGATATATTAATTTTAGCCCATACGAATAAATTAAATAGAAAAATCAAATTTAACTATTAAATTTATTTTACCGATTAATTCCAAATTAATCGCATTATCTCTCTTCCGAACATATTTAATCCCAGATTAAATAATACCTCAATTAATCCCAGATTAATTATCTCTCTTAATTAATCCCAGATTAATTCTAATTAAATCAACTGTCATCGGTGAATCTTTGGGAAGCGACCCAAGAGATCCCTGGATATGTTGGCAGTAAATACGGTCATCGGATTATCCGAATACGTGCGTACCTCGTACCACGTGCTTACCGATTTACAAGACATGGTTGGCTTCTAGCAAAGCACCGTGCCTACCCAATTCTCCAGAAATATTCTTACTGGAATATATAATCTATGTCAGGCGTAGTATACGTAGTATTGCGTATTGCGATCCAGTATCGAATTGTCACGTGCTAGGCCTGAGGCTGGAATGTGTCTGCCTCGTACGAAGCACATGTCGGATGTCTGGTAACTAGTCTCTATTATCGGATATACATGACCTAGTCATAATATCCCGATGACTGCAGTACTTAAGAGCACTAGTACCGTATCCTACGTGACATCATCTCCACTATGACTGGAGTGATACTTCCGTCTTGACATCACACCCAATACACTACGATTCTCAATATACCTAGCAGAGACGTACACAGAACCGGTTAAAGCCCTGGACGACCAAAACTAAAGCATACTGATTGTCGCAAGTATTAGCGGTGCAAGTCTCAAGTTAAGACCAAATACACCTACCCTGATTTCGGACTTCCATAGACACATAGTCATACTACCAATGGAATTCCGATGGGTCTATCCAGAGCGAAGCTGTTTTCCGTACCATCGGTAAAACACAACCTCCTATTACACTTGCATGAGTATCATATACCCAAATATATGAGAATTATGCCGTTATGATCTCACATAACACGCACAAGTGTAATACTAGTCTATTCCGCATTATCGATGTCCAGTCTCGATAATACTACGACTAGGGATATTTAATGATTAATCCTTCGTGGACTGATACTGTCTCATATCATCTCAATCCAGGAACTAATCATAGGGACCTCCTATCATTTATACATCTAGGTGATCTAATCACAAATGATAAGAGTGCAATCTCCTTGTCACATAGTTAATTTGTACAACAACACCATAATCTGTACAAATAGTGACGCTATGGGTCATAACTGTCCAACAGAATCAATATCCAAAATAGAATTCCTAGTACCATTAGGATTCATGATTTTATTATATTTTCCTATTAGATGAAGATTTCATATATTCATTATTATTGTTCATTACTATAGGATTATGATTCTTTTTCTATTTTGGTTTTCTATGTAGCCTATATAAAGGCCCATACCATTGTAAATTCATATAGAGTGAATTCAAGAGTTTCTTTCATTATCTAACATGGTATCAGAGCTCAAGTTCTGACTTTTCTAGTTTCACTCTCTCTGATTCTCATCGGCGCTTGGTGGATCAAGACTACCATAATTGTGTGACACTCACGCACCCCCCGTTGCCAACAACCACATTGTTTTTCCCATGCACCACCCCTTCACAAGTGTGCTCTAGGCCGGCTCCTTTCGAGTTTCAACTCTCTTTGATATTTGCTTCTGATCTCTTTCGAGATTTCGCTCACTCATGTTGTAGTTGATGTTGCGGCAGATCATCATCACATTCTTCTTCTTTTTCTTCAGTAGCCTTTGTTGGGATCTTTAGCTTCAAAACTAAAGACCTTTTTGTTCAGTAGTCTTTGTTAGGATCTTTATCTTCAAAGCTAAAGACCTTTTTTTTTGTTCAGTAGCCTTTGTTGGGATATTTAGCTTCAAAGCTGAAGACCTTTTTGTTCAATAGCCTTTGTTAGGATCTTTAGCTTCAAAGCTAAAGACCTTTTTTTGTTCAGTAGCCTTTGTTGGGATCTTTAGCTTTAAAGCTAAAGACCTTTTTGTTATCTCTTGTTTTTGATTTTCTTTAGTAGCAGCAGCAGCTTCATCTGCTACAACAAGCGCTTTTGATGGTGACAGTGATTGATAACTTACGTTAATAACAAACAAAGTTTCAGGCCTCCAAGTTTCAAGATTTCCAGTTTCAGAACTCTGCTCTCCAATTTCAAGATACAACCTCAAGCTTTTTCCTTCGTCACCAGCTTGAGTTTGAGGGGGTGTTAAGGAATGTTAAGGAATATGGAATCAATATCCAAAATAGAATTCCTAGTACCATTAGGATTCATGATTTTATTATATTTCCCTATTAGATGAAGTTTTCATATATTCATTATTATTGTTCATTACTATAGGATTATGATTCCTTTTCTATTTTGGTTTTCTATGTAGCCTATATAAAGACCCCTACCATTGTAAATTCATATAGAGTGAATTCAAGACATTCTTTCATTATCTAACAGCAAGCAAGTGCAATAATTGAGCAGAGGGCTCCAACAAAATACAAAGATCCAGGATGCCCCACTATTGCTTGCCACATTGGCACATATAAATTTGGTCAAGCTTTATTAGATTTAGGTGCCAGTGTTAATCTTATGATATATTCTATCTATATGCAGCTGAGACTTGGAGAGATTAAACCTACATCTGTGATTTTACAGTTAGGTGATCACTCTATTAGAACATCACAGGGAGTAGTTGAGGATGTTTTACTGCAAATCGATAAATTCTACTATCCTATTGATTTTCTGAGTTTAGATACTTAGTTTATGGTTAAAATTGAGTCAAAAATTTCACTCATTTTAGGTAGACCTTTTCTTGCTACAGTTAATGTCCTTATTAATTATATGAACGGTCTCATGAAGTTATAATTTGGGAACATGATACTGGAAGTGAATATCTTCACGTTGGGAAACAACCACGAGATGACGATGAATGTCACCATACATACCTGATAGACATAGTCTTGCCGGAAATATCCTCTATACAACATGAATCTAACCCTCCTGAACACCTTATTATTGATTCTAAGATGTTAGATACCATTGAATCTATCATAATTACTGATATATCCACTAGTTTTTCTATTTTACATAATCATGTAACAATAGGGTGGCGGCCACGATTTGAGGCTTTACTAGGAGAAAGAGAGAAATCGAAGCCTTCTATAGGTGAATCACCAAAGGTTGAACTAAAGCCATTACCAGAAAGTCTTCAGCATGAGTTTCTCAGACCAGGTGATACCTTTCCTGTTATTATTTCGTCTAAATTAAGTGCATCACAAAGTAAGAAATTACTTGACATATTAAGTGAGCATAAATCTACACTTTGTTGGACCATAGGCGACATTAAAGGTATTAGCCAATTGATTTGCTCCCATAGGATTCACCTAGAAGAGTGAGCTATTCCTTGTAAAGACCCTCAACGTAGAGTTAATCCTACTATAAAAAAATTTATGAAAAATGAAGTTATAAAATTATTAGATGTAGGTATTATATACCCAATTGCTGATAGTAAATGGGTTAGTCTTATGCAGGTTGTCCCCAAAAATTCAGTGTGAAATTGTTGTGCAGAATGAGGTAGGAGAACTTATTCCTACCAAGGTAGTCACAAGTTGGAGCATGTGTATAGATTATAGGAATTTGAATGCTGCCACTCGAAAAGACCATTTCCCACTTCCTTTTATTGACCAAATTCTTAAACGGGTAGCAGAGCACTCATTCTATTATTTTTTAGATGGTTATTCTGCATATTATCAAATTGAAATATCTTTAGAAGATCAAGATAAAACCAACTTCACATATCCATTTGGTACTTATGTTTTTCGTCGCATGCCATTGGTTTATGTAATGCACCTGCCACATTTCAAATATGCATGTTGAGTATTTTTAGTGATATGATTGAGAAATGCATGGAAGTGTTTATAGATGACTTAACTGTTTTGGTGATTCTTTTTATGCATGTTTACTTAATCTAAAGGCAGTTTCAAATTGATTTCAAGAAAAATATCTTATTTTAAATTGGGAAAAATGCCATTTCATAGTTTCCTCAGATATTATTTTGGGCCATATTGTTTCTTCTAAGGGTATTGAAGTAGATAAATTAAAAATTGAGTTGATATCTAAGTTATCCATACCTAAAACTGTAAAAGATATTTGGTCTTTCCTTGGGCATGCTGGGTTCTATAGAAGGTTTATACGGAATTTTTCTTCTATATCTAGACCACCGTGTAACCTTTTTGTTAGAGAAACTTTTTTTTTGAATGGACACATGAGTGTGAAGATGCCTTCAGAACATTAGTTACTAAACTCACTTCTGCCCCAATTATGCAATCACCTGATTGGAATTTATCTTTTGAAATTATGTGTGATGCCAGTGACTATGCAGTTGGAGCAGTTTTAGGTCAAAGAAGGGAAGGGAATCCTTTTGTTATTTACTATGCTAGCAGAACTTTAAATAGTGCTCAAGTGAACTATTCCACAACTGAAAAAGAACTATTAGCTGTAGTTTTTACTTTAGATAAATTTCGTGCATATTTTATTGGTTCACCTATCACTGTTTTTACTGATCATGCAGCCCTTAAGCACCTTCTTTTTAAAAAGGATGCTAAATCAAGATTGATTAGGTGGATTTTACTGTTACAGAAATTTGATCTAACCATCAAGGATAAGAAGAGTGTTGAAAATGTGGTGGCAGATCACTTATATTCTCTAGAGTTTAATGACTCCGCTGATGGCCTACCCATTCGTGATGACTTCCATGATGAACACCTCTATCACCCAGGTACCATTGTATGCGCATATTGTCAAATACTTAGTTTTTGGTAAGTTTCCATCTATCTGAAGTGTACAAGATAAGCGTAAATTCTTTGTTGAGGTACGTAATTTTTATTGGGATGATCCATATTTATTTAAATATTTCCCTGACCAAATATTACGACGTTACATTTCTGAGGATGAGGTTTTGAGTGTACTTACATTTTGTCATTCCCATGCATGTGGAGGCCATTTTTCAGTAAATAAAACTACTGCAAAGATCTTACAGTTTGGTTTTTATTGGCCTACATTATTTAAAGATACAAATGGTTTATGCCGTTCATGTGAAAGATGTCAAAAATTAGGTGTATTATCCGTCATCATATGATGCCTCTTAACCCTATTCTTGTCATTGAAATATTTGATTGTTGGGGTATTGATTTTATGGGACCTTTTCCTTCTTTTTTTGGATATCTTTACATTCTTCTTACAGTAGACTATCTGTCTAAATGGGTTGAGGCAGTGGCGTGCCGAGCTAATCACAACACCACTGTGGTTAAATTCTTAAAGGAGCATATAATGTCACGCTTTGGTACGCCACGTGTCATTATTAGTGATCAAGGGAAATATTTTTATAATCGATCTTTTGAGGCTTTGATGCGCAGGTACGGTGTAGTGCATAAGATTTCCACTGCTTATCACCCACAAACAAATGGGCAGGCAGAATTAGCAAATAGGGAGATAAAACAAATATTAGAGAAAATGGTAAACCCAGACCGTAAGGATTGGTCTTTACGACTTTCCGATGCACTTTGGGCATACCGTACAGCTTACAAATCCCCACTCGGGATGTCTCCTTATAGGCTTATATTTGGAAAGGCGTGTCATTTAGCAGTTGAGTTAGAATATAGAGCTTATTGGGCTATTAAAGCTCTTAACTTCGATTTGAGTACTGCAGGCACACAACGAAAGCTCCAACTGACAGAACTTGAAGAACTTAGGAATGATGCTTATGACAACTCCCGCATCTACAAAGTAAAGATGAAAGCTGCCCATGACAGATAGATCATTAGGAAAAATTTTAAGCCAAATCAAAAGGTCTACCTTTATGACTCCAGACTCCATCTTCACCCAGGCAAATTGCGGTCAAGATGGATCAGACCTTTTATTGTGAAGCAAGTTTTCCTACATGGAGCTGTCGAAGTGGAAAACCTTAGGGACGATAAAGTGTTCAAAGTTAATGGACATAGGTTAAAATCGTTCTTTGATAATAAGATCCCTACAGCGGAGGATGTCCCTCTTGCTGACCCGGCTTATGAGGATTGATCTTTACCTCCTCATTGTTTATACATTTATTTTTTTATTTTATTTTCTTTCTTTTTCCTTTTGTTTATTTTATTTTGTTTTGTTTCCTGATTCTTTTGCAGGACGATACCATATTTCACCCAGGTTCATGCTCTCTCTTATCAGGCGAACTCCTTCCTTTTCTAACATCCTTATTGTTGTTAACATTGAGTACAATGTTTGATTTAGGTTGGGGGTGGTAATATCATATGTTTTATCTGGTTGTTCATGCGTTATTCTTGTTTTCATATCTTTATTAAAAAAAAAAAATTGTCTTAGTTGGATATACATAGTCCCATGATACGAAATGCAATTATTGATCTACTTTAGGCTATGACTCTTAGAAAAAGATAAACATTATTTGAGTCAATTTTGAATCTTTGAGTTGAGTTTTATCTTGATTATGTTTCAATTTAAGCACTTATTGATTCTAGCCTAGTTCAGACTTTAGGTTTCATATTTTGACAGTAGAATTGAGATTGTTCGATCAAATATATGACCATATACCTAGACATCTATCTCTAATGCAATATCCACATGCTAGTTGGTTAGAAATAGCTACCTATAACTGTTAAGTGTGAAGTTATCCATGAGTAATCTGGGCCTATGTACCACCATAATGTAGAGGAAGATCTACCGTGAGAAGAGGGCTACCTTAACAGGTAGTGTGAAAACTCCTAACTAATGAAAAAAAAAAAAAAATACCTTGCCTTGTGAAATATTTTTCTTCAAAAAAATGACTAATTTATGGAGATTTTAAGATAATAGGTTGGTTAGACCTATTCGATTGAACTTTTGATTTGACATTGTTAAAATTGATGATTTGAGGAATGAAATTTGTTAGAATTGATTCACACACACACACAAATATGCTCCTGATAAGCTTACTTTTTCGAGAAAATTGCGACTTAGATTGTATTTTGAACGTTTCTTTGAGCTATGTCATTAAGTATTCTTTAAGGATATTATTGTGTAAATCTGACTAAGACACATTTGTTTTTATTTTACATCATTAATTTTGTTTGTGTTTTTATTATCTTTAATTTATGTTTTGAATGACGTTTGTGGGTGTCGTCACTGTAAGCCATCACAAGACTATAACTTGTCCACTAGGGCCACCTAGGGGTTTAAAAGCTTATTACATACGCTAAATGCAATTGTGATCACTACGAAAGTGGCTTAGATAGTTTATTTATTTTATCTTATTTTAAATTTAGTTTAGTTCGTATTTTCTTTTTGCGCTTGAAAGAATAGGGACTAGCAGTAAACTAGTTGGGGGTTGTGATAAGTGCATGAAAATGTACTTTGAACATCACTTATTCGGGTTTATTGTAAGTATTTAGCTTATATTTTATATTTTATTATATACTTTTTATCATCATATTAATTTAGAAAGTGTTTACTATTTAAGCTAATTTAGTGATTTTATTTTTATTTTTATAGGAATTGGGAATTTCCTTACAAATTGATTGCCAAAATATATAGCCTGCAAAAATTGGAGTTAAAATCAAATTGATATTCTTGACACTTGTGCATTTATTGACAGGTCAAATTTGGTGAACTATAAAATTGGAAAAAAAAAGAAGAAAATGACAAGTAGTCAAAGTCAATAAGGAAAGCAATCAAGATACATGTGAAGGCTGCAAAAATTTATTAGGTTTCTTTTAGTGCACAAAAAAATAATAAATAGCCCAGGACATCACTTTGGCAAGGGGCTTTTTCATGCAAACTACAAGCTTCACGCTAGAGAGGAGTGCGCAAGCAGACAGAGCCGAGAGTTGCAAAAATCAATTCCAGTGCTAAGTTGAACATGTTTCTCCATTATTTTCAGGCTATGTTTATTTATTTTATGGCGAACTAATTTCCTAAGCAAAATTAAGGTTGAACTGTTGTGCTTAAATTCCTATATTTATGTTCCTGATTCCTGAATAATTTTAATATTAATAAAATTGGTATTTTATTATTATTTTTCATCTTTTAATTTTCGATTAATTCAGAAATTGTGTTTTTACTAATTTTCATATAGGAATAGTTTGTTTTTTTTCTATGTGTGGTTGGGGAACCCAGTTGTGACTTATTGTTATTTTACGAGTTAATCTTCTGCTGCAGTATTGCTCTTGGGTATTGTTGACACTAGATAGGTCATAAAATAATATATTTTGCTTTTAATATAGAGAAAATAATATACCAATTACCTTATGATTTAATGTGTTTTAAATTGATTTATTCTCCGATTGTTGGTTTGGGAAGTGAAACTCTCAATTGAGTAATAAAATGAATCAAACATTAAATATAGGGACGCTATACAAGAGGGATTCCTAACGCTTTGCTGCTTTTCTTCTATTGATAATCCCTAAGCATTTTTCATAATTGTTATTTTAAATTACCAATTAAATCTTTTTCTTTAATTAAGTTATTGTTAACGTTCCTATTAAGTGATTCAGTTCCTTCGTAACCATCTCTCTGAAGAATCGACACACCAGCTATAATGTGATAACCGCAAGTACTTTTGGGCGTAATCAGTAGTGGAAATGATTTAATCAATGAGCAAATTGGGAATATTGAAAAGCTAAATGAGATATTTTTAGAATCCAAAAATTTTAACCCATCTGAGTGTTATGAATAGTGAGGTTTTGGGGGAATTTTCAACCAATGAAATAACCTTAAAAAACCATACCTCCCCAAAACACTTCTTCCCAAACAACAAAGTTTATTTTACTTTACATTACCATACATTCACAAACCCCAATCCAAACAAAGCATAAGGGTTTGCTGCGGTACTATGTTGAAAGAGAGAATACAAGATTTTTGAAAGTTACATCAAACCCTAAAAAAGAGCGAATACATGCTTATATACTATGTCTAAAAAATTTGGGTTGAGATCTAAATCTCACAAAATATCCCATACTAATTTCCAACAGGCCCCCAAGTGAAATAGGTCATATCCGAATAGAGTCGTGCACTACCGGGCTCTACCAACATAATGCTGTTAGCAATCAGAGTTGTAAAATCTGGATTGAAGATGTTCCAGATCATGTAATTTCCTTCTTGAGTTAATGAATTAACTTCTTCCCAAAATAATAATAATAATAATAATAATAGGAGTGATGCAGATCACTAATGTTCAAAATATTAGCCAAAAACCAGCTGTTCACTGCAATCATTCACATGGTCCTTCACTCCATATCTAAAAGGCTAATGAATGATTCAGAAGAAAATACACAAAAAAGAGAAGAATGAAACCAAGTCACAGGGTCCACTGAAAAAGCACATGTTCAATCAAATTGTTGGTTTCTATGTGTGTTTATGAAGTGAAAGAAAAGAGAGCACCTAGAGATAGAGATTGATAAATTGTTATCTCAGGATACAAAGAACAGTATGTACCAACTCTTCAACATAATCTCAAACTAGGGTGCTACAGGCAGCAGAAGGAATCTCTTTTGACGAGCACTAAAAAAGAATAAAGGGGTTGTTGAAAGTTCCCATCAAAAAGCATATCATGGTATATATTATAAGAACATAGAGATGAGGTTGAAAAGATAGTTTAATGATGAGCATATTAGACTTCAAGTCTCTCTCTAACAACCTAAAAGATAACAAAAATAATATAATCCAACTCTTTCTTTGATGACTATTCAGCAATCTGGCATAAGTCTATTAAGCAATATTTAAAGATTAATAAAGTACAAATCACAAAACCTAGTTAAGTCATCCAACAAAAGGTCAAGCACATTAGGAAAGAAACATAGCATTAAGCAAACACTAAGAGGATGGTCCAGCACACTAGGCTTCTCACACTGTAGGCTCTAGGGAGGATTCAATGTACACAATCTTACCCTAACTTTTATTTTGTACAGACTGTTTTCGCGACTCAAACATGTGACCTCCATGTCACAATAGAGTAACCTTACCGTTGCACCAAAGCAAATACTAATAACACTAAATTCTATTAGGAAAACATAAAATAAAATAAAAGGACATTTAGAGAAATGTGAAAAAGAGAAGCATTATTGATTTCAATGAGATGACACAGCTAAGCATAATTACAATGGTGAATTTGCCAACAGGCTATTTCAATCATTATACACAATTTACTCATAAGACTTGTGTAATGCCATCAAGTCCTTTCCCTCTTTTATCAAATCAACCTTCCTATTACATCAATAAAGAACAAAGAACTAACAAGAAAGTTCAGTTCAGTAAACTACCCGGATCTAATTCTCTTCTGGCTGCCCTTTCCATCAGATCTTAATGTCGCAGCCGATTCCCCTTCTGATGAAGATTCAATTGATCTAGTGAAAGAGCTTGAGAGATCAGTGTAGAGATTGACAACTCTTCTCATGTTATTGTTAAGCTCTTTGATCAAGCCAACATTTCGTGTCAAGTTATCGCAGACCTTTGATTCATGTTTTGGTTAATTTCATTGATTAGTAACCTATTTTGGTCCAAAATATCTTGCACTTGCCCAAAATTCTTTTGAAATGTTTGCAAGGCTTTGCCATCCACTTGTGTGCCATTACCAATGCCAGAAAATATATCCCCTTCCATCTCAATTGTTACTACTTTTCAATTATCAGGGCAGTCCTCTTCCTGCATCAAAGATTCAAAGTTAGTATTGATTCAAGCCAATTGAGGGTTAAAAAAGCATCTCATTTCTAGACACACTTCTTAGTTCTTACAACTGAAAAACTCAAATTGCAAAATCTCATCATTGGGACCATAATTCAGCATTATTATGGGACCACATTGATAAAAACCCTCCACCAGATTAAGCCTAATCAAACCATTTTTTTCTACTTTCTTTTTTTCTCAGCAACCCAACAGAGAACAAGCAGAGGTGCACAAGAGACAAGGAATGAAGCAGAAAAGCACAAACATCAGATTGTTCTGTGAAATAAAAGCAGACACTTTTCCCAAGAAAAGATACAATTTCTTTTACATTTTTGTTTTCAGAAAGACCCCAAGACTTGGAAAATAAGTTCTGTTGCAGAAAACAATGTGCTGTGAATTGATATGTCAATGAGAGAGATCTCTGTTACATCTAAAATGGAAAATCAAAAGCAAGTCTTTTTTAAAAGCATTAAAGATTTTCCAAGAAACAACTATAAAAACCTAAACAAAAGAGCCAAAAAAAAAAAAAAAAAAACTTGGAAGATAATTGAAACCAAAGTACATGAACAAACAAGAACAATTCATTGAACTAAGAATAAAGAAAATTTTAATTACAAAACTAAGACATGCCCATCTGAATATGAAACCAATAAATTGATAAATAAAACTCCCTTGTGGGATTCTTGCCTTTTCTTGATCAGTTACCTTTGAAAGCATCACAAGTGGATGAAGAAGAATAACAAAAGAAGGATTTTCTGAAGAAAACAACCGGAATTATGAACAGAGAAATGAAGATATGAGAAAATGTGTGGAGACGATAACAATGCATTGATGTTTGTTTTTTGGGTTAAATTATATATAGACCCCTTATTCTTTAACAATATTCATGTTATCCCAATAATTTTGTAAACTATTAAAGAGAACCCACACTGTAGCATCTCTTTCATATTTATGTAATTCAAAAAAAAAATGTTCATATTTTTTTTTTTTTTTTTTTAATTTAATGATAATCCAATCCTTCATTTTTCACGGATGGGTAAATGATCATAAGGAGGTGGAGTTTTAAAATTTTTTTTTTCTAGGATAGATTTGTGTGTTTTATGATAAAGTTTTCAGTTTGCTATGTTTATGGAGAGAATTTATTGAGGATTTATTGTTTGTTGGGAAAAATACCAAGAACAAGTGTGAAGATTAAATTTCACATTTAGCCGCTTCAAATTTCTTGTTGCGTGCTGCAGAATTTGCAGGCAACGATCATCATTTTCAGCTGCTAAAAATCATTTTATTTTAAATTGATTCACAACGATAATTATTCGAAGAATATGATATAAATAGCAGTAGAAGGTGATTTCGAGGTTTTAATTAATTGGAATTTTATTAAAAATTTAGATGAGTGTAAGAAGCAACCCTTTAACTATTTTTCATATAACTAGTACATGTCTCCCATTTTGTACGAGTTGAACATATATTTTAAGTATTAATTTTATAAATATTTCGGATCTTGTTGTTTTTATAATTTAAATGAAATAATTGAATTACTTACACGTAATATTAATGTTTTATTCTTTTGTCCTTCAATTCTCAAATAATATTTTGTAATTCACTGTGAAATAGCTAATAGCCAGAGTCTGCATTCTGAAATACAGTAAATAAAAAAAAATATAAAATAATTCAAGATAAAATAACAAATAACAATAAATCCAAAATCCAAAAAATTGGCTCGATTTTATGGGCGGCTACTATTTAGGTCTCTTATTTCAATAGGAAATTATATTTTTATATTGTAATAGATTTTTTATTTTAATAGATTTTTTATTTTTATTTTATATTTTAATAATAAAATATTAATTGTAGAGATTAGGTGTCACGTATAATTTTTATTTTAATAAAAAATTATACTATATCTTTTTAATAGGTTTCTTATTTAATAGATTTATTAATTTAATAGTGTTTTTCTAATTGTAATAAGATAATATAATATGTTTTCTTGTTATAGTTTTTTATTTAATACAAAAATAATTATAAAGATATTTTAATTTAATAATTTAATAATAACAAATTAATTGTCGAGGTTATTCATAAAGATTAAGTGACATATATATTTTTATTTTAATGACTGATTATAATATGTTTCTTATTATAATAGGTTTCTTTATTTTGATTTTATAATTAATAATAATTAACTAAAATATTAATTAATTAATTAAATTAATATGCTTCTTATTTTAATAGTAGATTATGTTTTTATATTGTAATAAGTTTTTATGTTAATAATTTATTATTTTAATTTTATAATTTAATAATAAATAATAATTATAGAGATGTTTTATTTTATAATTTAATAATAAAAAATTAATTGTATATATTAGGTTAATTGTAGATAATTTAATAATATTTGTTTATTTTAATAGGATAATTTAATATGTTTTCTTGTTATAATAGAATTCTCATAAAGTTATAATATATATTTTTATTGTAAATATGATCTTTATTTAATATATTTATTAATTTAATTTTATAACTATAATATGAAATTGCCATATGCCGCGATGAGGAGGCTTAAAAATATTTAACATTTATATAAATATAGATAGATAATAAAAAAATAATTGTAGAGATTATGTTAATTGTAGATAATTAAATAATATTTTTTTAATAGGATAGTCATTTCATGTTATAATAGAATTCTTATAAAGTTATAATATGTATTTTTATTATAATATGTATTTTTATTTAATAGATTTATTAATTTAATTTTATAACCTTAATATGAAGTCAGCCCGTGACACGATGAGGAGGCCTAAAAATATTTAACTTTTGTATATAATTAAAAAAAATTATAGAGGTTAATTGTATAAATTAAGTACGCGTATGTTTTTTTTTTTATTTTAATGAGAACTTATAATATGTTTTCTTATTATAATATTTTTTTTATTTTATAATTTTATAATAATAAATTAAAATATTAATTAATTAATTAATAGATTTCTTACTTTAATAATATATTACGTTTCTTTATTATAATATGTTTCTTATATTAATAATTTATTATTTTAATTTTATAATTTAATAAAAAAAAATAATTGTAGAGATATTTTAATTTTATAATTTAATAATAAAAAATTAATTGTATAGATTAAGTTAATTGTAGATAGTTTAATAGTCTTTTTATTTTATTTTAATAAGGTGGTCTAGTATGTTTTCTTATTATAATAAAATTCTTATAAAATTATAATATGTATTTTTATTGTAATATGATTTTTATTTAATAGATTTATTAATTTAATTTTATAAATTTGTAGAGATATTTTAATTTTATAATTTTATAATTTTATAATAAAAAATTAATTGTAGAGATTAGGTTAATTGTAGATAATTTAATAATATTTTTTTATTTTAATAGGACGGTCTAATATATTTTCTTGTTATAATAGAATTCTTATAAAATTATAATATGTATTTTTATTGTATATATATATTATTACTAGATGTTAGATAATGAAAAAAAAAACTCTTAAATTCACTTTATTGTATTTACAATGGTATGAGTCTTTATATAAGTAATACATGAAATTAAAATATGAATGAAATAATATTAATAAAAATATATAATCAAGTCACAAATCTTATGAATTTTTGAATTATATATTGGAGATTGTTTCCATAATTAGGAGATATTATTTCCTTAATACCCCTCGAACTCAAGCTAGTGATGAATGATCAAGTTTAAAGTTGCATCTCGAAATAAGAGGTTAGAGTATTGAAACTTGGATATAATTGATGAACTTTAACCTACGAAGCTCGAAGAGGGAGCTGAAGCCCAAGTGGGAGCAGAGGCTCAAGTGAGCCGAAGCTCGAAGGAGAGTCGAAGCCTGAAAAGTGAGCCGAAACTCGAAAGGAAAACTGAAGCACGAAGTGAGAGTTGAAGCACGAAAGGATTTAGTGGTCAAAAATATAAGATACCACAAAAAATGAATCCCATAAAGTGGTCAGAAATCTAAGACACCACTAAATTAGGAAAAATCAAAATGAAAAAGCCTCGAAATTTCAAATATTTATGAACAAAATCCCCAAAACTCTGAAAACTCCAAAAATAATAAAAATAAAGCCAATTATGGAAAAAAAAATCCCCACGTAAAAAAGCAACAAAAAAATTCTAGTCTTTAAAACACTAATGGTGCGTTTACATACTCGTAATCGAAATGAGATGAAATTAAAATGGGCTGGAATGAGAATGGTAAATCGGAATCTGAATAAGTTGTTTACTTAACTGTAAGAATTAAAATCGGAATGAAATAGTATTATCATTGATGTGTTTACTTTATCTAATAATCAGAATGAAATGTTAACAAGTTACAAAAATACCCTTAGGTTTCATTATATATTAATTTAATTAATTATTAATTATTAATTATTGATTAATTATTAATTATTAATATATTTTATTTATTATTTATAAATTAATATTAACTAATTATCTTAGGGGCAATATTGTAATTTTTTTTTATCAATAATGAGAATGAGAATCTCATTCCGTGGGAATGAGACTCTCATTCCCCAATCCCAAATATGTAGGCTCCACTCCCATTCTCAATCTCATTTTTATTCAATTTTAAAAAGTAAACAACCTAAATGGAAATGATTCATATTCCTCCATTCTCATTACTCTCAAGTAAACACACCATAAATACATGAGATGTTAGTAATAATATCCAAACTGTTGAATAACAAAATGAGAGCATGTAAGGTTTAAACTTCTTAAAACAAAGTCCCAAAAAGGGGCGAATGATTTTATTGAGGAATGCCTCCAAAGGGAACAATCACACACTCCTAATTGATTAATAAAAAATAAATTACATTGTTCATAAGAGTCTTTTGATTATTCTCATTTTCTCCATATTTAACTTTGGACTTATAAAGTGACACGAATAACTACCTCGATAACTGCTTGAACGGTTGAATTCCATTATCTCATGGCTCTTTGCTCCGTCTTTTTCCAACTGTAGCAACCGTCTCTGTCTTGCCTTCACGTCCTGGTAACTGCCAGGTTATGCTTCATATTGTGGTGTGTTACTTACATTAACTAATATGAACATGCGCTGCATTCTTCAACTGTTGGTAACGTTTGTGCAACTGTTTCTTGAATCGGGCGTTGCTTCGATTAGTTGGGACGATTTGGCTTCTAATTGAGCGATTTGGAGGTTTGGCCAATTGAGCGATACAACTGCTAGACCGATTGAACGTTTCAGCTGTTAGGTCGCCATTCAGCTAATTCGGCTCCTAGACTGATTGGGTGATCATTATAATTTTTGGTTGTCAATAATTATCTCCCAAATACAGCCCAATTGGTTTAGTCAAGGAAATTGGAGCCGTATTTCTTGATTGTTATCTCTTATCAATACAACACTTGAAATGACATTGGGATGCTCCTTAATTGAATATGACTTCATTTAATATAGTCTTGAGATGACCCTTCATTTAATACAAAGTTCTTTCATTGCCCATCATTTCTTTACTTAGTGCTCACATTATTTATTATATTAATCCAACTGACGCAGGTCTTACCGTAACTTGAAATCTAGGTCCTTAAAATTCTTAGATGACCTGAATACCCTGAATCTTTAGAGAATTTGGTATCGCATGCCTTGCATAACCTAATTCATGTTTAAGAATTACTTTTTTCTTACCTACTCTAATGAATTTGATATAGGACCTCACATCGTTAGCGATTCCATAGCGAGTTTCTAGTCTATCAACAATCTCTGTGAGTGGATGCTTTATTTCAAGTTTTGAAGTTTTATTTGTTTTGAGGTTTTAAATTGATAAAGAATATGCATAATGATTAAATGTTTACGTCTCAGCGCTTGTTTAATATTTTCATGATTTCTAAATTATCTATATATTTCCCCTGAGATACTCGATTGATGATATGTTTCCGCCCTGGCGCTTGTTGCATGTTTTTTTTTTATGTTTTTATGACTGTAGGCATTGTATTTTTCCATGTGAAACCCGATGATGAGTCTCATTTGGAGGCACTACCTTTTGAGTCACGGAAGCCGCATGAAACAGATATCGGAAGGGGAAATTCAGAATAAACAAGGTTCACTGTTTTCGTTCGTGCTGCGTTTGTGTATGCGTTCGAACGGTGTCGGTAATTCTGGTTTTGCTGCTAGCCTCACATTAAGCCCAATTCGCCCAAGCCTTGGCCCACACGCCCAAGCCCACTTAAAACACATATTTGACACATGGTAAAATCAAAACAAATCTAAAAATCACATACCAAATTAAAAAAGATGTCATGCCTAATTAAAATCAATCAACCAATTATATTCCCAATTAAAAATATATTATTCCTAACTTAATATATTGTATGCCTAATCAACACAAATTAAAGATATCACCTTCCTAATTTGAATTAACCTTGTCCCCCCTCAATCTTTGACTTTCCTTAAGACCAAATCCTAAATTGAATGCAAGATCCCTTCCTTGTGAGACAAGGACAAACCCTAGCTCTCTTCTATATAAACATGACCTAACCTAGCCACCTCTTCTAGGGGGAATCCTCCTAGTTCACGCCCATCACAAGAAATAAAAGAAGAAAAGAATTTCCAACCCCTAATTCATACACATAATATACACACAACTCACACAAATCACAAGAGAAAATAAAATAACCCCAAGCCTTCACATTAAAAGCACCTTCACAAACCGATCAGCCCTACACGTCCATAAACCTCACAAATCTCCTCCACTCCATAACCGAATATAGCAGCCCCTTTAACACTAAAATAGTAGCCAAATCACGCCCAAACCACCCCATACAGTAGCCAAATCAAGCCCAAACCACCCCATATACAGCAGCAAAATCCTCTTAAAACATTCCCTAAAAAACTTAAAGTATAATAACATAAAAAAAACTGCATTCATAATCATTAAAAAATTAAAACATCAAAACAGGTGACCTGAACAGTGAGCAGCAAAACAGAGGCCGAACAGTAGCAAATCAGTAGCAAATCGGAGTCAAAAACAGCAGCAAAAGACGAAGAACGACGACCCCAAACAGTGAGACAACGAACGAGAGCAGTGAACCAGTGAACCGAAAGAGTTGCGGAGCAACCACCCTTCCGACGACCATGTGCCGTACATCCGAGAGGTGATTTAAAAGGTTAGACCTGAGGGTACTTTTCACACTCATCTTATTTGATTTTTGTTATTTATTTTGATTGTATTTTACTTGTTTGTTAAATCTTGTTTGTGTATGATGTGTGTTGTGGGTATTGGATGAATGGAAGTGTGTCGTCTCTTGAGGTATATAGGATGGAAACCCAGACGTAAATTCCGTAGCCGAATCCGAATAGACGGTAGTGCGGTCTGTACTTGGGATATAACTCCACGTACCGCTGGAGTAAACAGCACCCTCTTTTGTTTTGTGTTGTTTTGGTTTATTTATTCTTTGTCACTTGAATTCTACATGTTGCTTATTTATGCATGGTTCAATCAAGCGCATGGGCTTAGTAAGTGGAATGGAAGATCCCCTATGGGGAGGGGTTAAAGCCCTTTACCACGAAGCTTTGCCGCGCCGATTGATGTATGTTCGGTTGGATGTAAGATGTGTTCAATCGGGCATACTTAGTTTGATATGATTGTCTTTATGTTTTTATGCATGGTTCAATCAAGCGCATGGGCTTAGTAAGTGGAATGAAAGATCCCATATGGGGAGGGGTTAAAGCCCTTTACCACGATGCTTTACCGCATCGGTTGATGTGTGTTCGGTTGGATGCAAGATGTGTTCAATCGGGCATACTAAGTCTGATATTATTGTGTTTAATTCTTTGTATGCATGATGCGATCGAGCGCATGGGCTTAGTAAGTGCAATGAGAGGTCCTCTAATTGAAGAGGTTAAAATCATTTACCACGATGCTTCGCTGCGCCTCGCATGGTACTATTTGCCATTTATGTATTGCGTCCCATTTCATGCATCAGGTCTGTTCCCGTTCGAACGCGTTTACGAACGCAACTCGAACGCGCATGCATTTTTGCCTTATCATGCATCAGGTCTCATCTCTGTTCGAACACGTTAACGAACGCCATATGAACGTGATTATTCTGTTTCATTTTCGTTCGAACGCGTTCACAAACGCCATACGAACGTGAGCATTCTGTTTCATTTCCGTTCGAACGCGTTTACGAACGCTACTCGAACGAGAACCTTCTGTTTACCGTTCGAACGCGTCTACGAATGCTGCACGAACGCCCACGGTAAACAGATCCTCTTGCATCACATTACGACATGTCCATCTTAGCACATAGTTCCCCTTTTTTAACGTTATGCATTTGTATTACCTCTCTAGTCGTCTATTTCTGTTATGCACTTAAATATCTTTTCTTAATATACATGCTAGTAAGAATGCTATTTGTTTGCGCTTCTGTGTCCACCAATGCGTTCATTAACTTGTATGCTTGCCGTATGATAAACCTTATGTATGCAAATTGAGACATAGATTACATGCAAATAGGCTGTATGCAAATTCGAATATGTGTTACATATAAATTTAGATGAACTTGTTGATGTATGTATGTGGATTTAGAAGCATGATATTCTTAGAAATAAGTGTTACTTAAGCCTGATTAAATTATCATATAAATCCTTTCATTATAAGTGGCATGAGTAAGGGACCATTTCGAACCCAACGGTTTGAGGTTTTGCCTTGCGAGGGGTGAGTGCGGCCTTAAATCTTTGTCCCGGTTCACACCGAGTGGCGACTCCATTATTCTCCGGTTTAGTCCTCTGTGGCTACTCTGTACTCCCGACCGGGCCGCGAGCCCGGGACAGCATGCGTCGCCCTAGATTCTGTGTTCCCACAGTCTGGCGACTCCACTGGGGATAGAGAATCGGCCCCGAATATTGTCTTGTAATGTTTGGATTTATGTTTTAATTGACCGTGTCTATAGTGGATAAAATGAGGGTTTAATCAAAGGCATTTTAAGGCTAGGTAATGGTTTGGTGTCTTCCTTCATTCACTACCTTTCTAGAAGGAAAAGCTGTGAAGGCACCTATATAGCCATCTACTCGTAGCCTATTGTGATGGACTAATTTGGAGGACTCGTTGTTTATTCCTGACACCAAGCGATAAGAGCCTAAGAGGCTTGGGTATTTAAGTGAGCCTCGCTCCACCTTCCCTCTGGGGAATCTACAACGGGAAATCCATTTGACAGTCAGTCACACACCATAGCTCATTGGCACGTACCTTAGTGTATAAAAAAGGGTGCGCGCACTGGTCGCTCGAACCCTTGATTGGGGAGACCTAGTTGTGGGCCATCCTTCGCCGATGAGAGCCTTTGTCTACACTCTTGTGAACCCACCCATAGACCGGGGTTGTATGGTTAAAGTAACAATTATTTCCTTGAGTATGTGCTTGTGGACCATCCTCATTTGGATGCAGTTGGACCATTGTCAGAAATGCGGACTTGCTGGGCCATTTAAACTGGGGCGAGTTCGTACCTTATGACCATTGGGCCCAAAGCTTCTGAAATGTTGATGGGCCATTCTGTAGAAATTATTGTTGTATGTTTGCATTATCTTTCTTTGTGCTTGTGTTCGGAACATTACCATTTGGATTTAGTTGGGCTCCTTGCCATGAGATGTGAACTCGTTGGGCCATTTAAACTGGGACGAGTTCACTCCTATGACAGTTGGCCCAAAAACTTCTAAAATGATGATGAGCCGATTTGTGTGAAAATTTTAATGAGTTGATATATTTCTTGTATCGCATGCATATCATGCATCACATGCACCTTATGCATACATGCACCATGTTAACCCCATTTTGTCTTAAAGGCCATCATAGATACCTGTTGGTTAGGGAAGAGGGCAGACTTGTCAAAAGACCGAGCAGCCACCAAGAGTACTGGCAGAAGACCTAGCCCAACGGGATAGGAAACTCAATAATGCATGCATGCATACACGTAACATATTTGCATCCTTTTTGTGTTTGTTCTGTTTTGTAATAACAGGTTTCAAAGGAGAAAAAGAGAAAGCGTCAAAAGACAAACCAATCAGAAACATCGACAGTACTGTATCAGTCTGGGGGCGAGGCCCGTATCAGTATCAGTCTGGGGGCGAGGCCCATATCAGCTGTATCAGTCTGGGGGCGAGGCCCATATCAGTATCAGTCTGGGGGCGAGCCCATATCAGTAGTATCAGTCTTGGAGCGAGGCCCATATCAGTATCAGTCTTGGGGCGAGGCCCGTATCAGTATCAGTCTGGGGGCGAGGCCCATATCAGCAGTATCAGTCTTGGGGCGAGGCCCATATCAGTATCAGTCTTGGGGCGAGGCCCGTATCAGTATCAGTCTGGAGGCGAGGCCCGTATCAGTATCAGTCTGGGGGCGAGGCCCATATCAATATCAGTCTTGGGGCGAGGCCCATATCAGTATCAGTCTTGGGGCGAGGCCCATATCAGTATCAGTCTGGGGGAGAGGCCCATATCAGTATCAGTCTGGGGGCGAGGCCCATATCAGTATCAGTCTAGGGGGCGAGGCCCATATCAGTATCAGTTGGGGGCGAGGCCCACATCAGTTCAGTATCAGTTCCACCGGGTATGGCATTCTGGGGGGCGAGGCCCACATTGGTTCAGTATTAGTTCTGCCGGGTATAGTACTCTGGGGGCGGGGCCCACATTATATCAGTAATGGTTCGAAAATGGACCATCATCTCATCACTTGCCGAAAATGGCACTCCGAAAATGGAGCACGGTTCGAAATGGACCATCATCTCATCACTTGCCGAAAATGGCACTATAAAAATGGAGCAACGGTTCAGAAATGGACCATTATCACATCTCGCCGAAAATGGCACTCCGAAAATGGAGCACGGTTCGAAATGAACCATCATCTCATCTCGCCGAAAATGGCACTCTAAAAATGGAGCAACGGTTCGGAAATGGACCATTATCACATCTCGCCGAAAATGGCACTCCGAAAATGGAGCACAGTTCGAAATGGACCATCATCTCATCTCGCCGAAAATGGCACTCCGAAAATGGAGCATGGTTCGAAATGAACCATCATCTCATCTCGCCGAAAATGGCACTCCGAAAATGGGGCAACGGTTCGGAAATGGACCATTATCATATCTTGCCGAAAATGGCACTCCAAGAATGGAAAACAGTTTGGGAATGAGTCCCAGGGCCGAGGCCCACTTCAGCATCAGTTTTGGGGATGAGTCACAGGGTCGAGGCCCACATCAGTATCAGTTTGGGAATGAGTCCCAGGGCCGAGGCCCACTTCAGCATCAGTTTTGGGGATGAGTCCCAGGGTCGAGGCCCACATCACTATCAGTTCTGGGGATGAGTCCTAGGGTTGAGGCCCATTGCATCACAAGCCGAGAATGGCAATTCCAGAATGAAGTACAGTTCAGGAATGAACAAGCCGGGAATGGCACTCCAAGAATGAAAACACAGTTCGAGAATGAACAAGCCGGGAATGGCACTCCAAGAATGGAAACACAATTCGGGAATGAACAAGCCGGGAATGGCAATCCAAGAATGGAGCAGAGTTCAAGAATGAGCAAGCCGGGAATGGCACACCAGGAATGGAAATACAGTTCAGGAATGAACAAGCCGGGAATGGCACTTCAAGAATGGAAGCACGGTTCGGTAATAAACCACCTCACAGTAACGGTTCGGGAATGGACCACCTTACAGTAACGGTTCGGGAATGGACCACCTCACAGTAACAGTTCGGGAATGGACATCTCACAGTAACGGTTCGGGAATGGACCACCTTATAGTAACAGTTCGGGAATGGACACCTCACAGTAACGGTTCGGGAATGGACCACCTTACAGTAACAGTTCGGGAATGGACCACCTCACGATAACAGTTCGAGAATGAACAAGCCGGGAATGGCACTCTAAGAATGGAAACACAGTTCTAGAATGAACAAAGCTGGGAATGGCAATCCAAATGGAGCAGAGTTCAAGAATGAACAAGCCGGGAATGGCACTCCAGGAATGGAAATACAGTTCATGAATGAACTAGCCGGGAATGGCACTCCAAGAATGGAAGCACGGTTCGGGAATGAACCACCTCACAGTAACGGTTCGGGAATGGACCACCTTACAGTAACGGTTCGGGAATGGACCACCTCACAGTAACAGTTCGGGAATTGACATCTCACAGTAACGGTTCGGGAATGGACCATCTTACAGTAACAGTTCGGAAATGGACACCTCACAGTAACGGTTCGGGAATGGACCACCTTACAGTAACAGTTCGGGAATGGACACCTCACAGTAACGGTTCGGGAATGGACCACCTCACGATAACAGTTCAGGAATGAACACCTCACAGTAACGGTTTCGGAATGGACCAACTCACAGTAATGCTTCGGGAATGGACCACCTTACGGCAACGGTTCGGGAATGGACCACATCACAACACGGTTCGGGAATGAACCAGGGGTCGCAGCACCTCACCACCAAATCAACTCAACACATGGTAAGTCAAGTGGCAGCTGGCGAGCCAGGTAAGTGAAAATGCATTGCATAACTTTTAGGATTGTTCAAAGTCACACACTGCACAAGTCCCAACAAAGTGGGGGCGACTGTAGCATTTATTTTTGTATGTGAAACCCGATGATGAGTCTCATTTGGAGGCACTACCTTTTGAGTCCACGGAAGCCGCAGGAAATGGATATCGGAAGGGGAAATTCAGAATAAACAAGGTTCACTGTTTTCATTCGTGCTGCATTCGTGTATGTGTTCGAACGGTGTCGGTAATTCTGGTTTTGCTGCTAGCCTCACATTAAGCCCAATTCGCCCAAGCCTTGGCCCACACGCCCAAGCCCACTTAAAACACATATTTGACACATGGTGAAATCAAAACAATCTAAAAATCACATACAAATTAAAAAGATGTCATGCCTAATAAAATCAATCAACCAATTATATTCCCAATTAAAAATATATTATTCCTAACTTAAAATATTGTGTATGCCTAATCAACACAAATTAAAGATATCACCTTCCTAATTTGAATTAACCTTGTCCCCCCTCAATCTTTGACTTTCCTTAAGACCAAATCCTAAATTGAATGCAAGATCCATTCCTTGTGAGACAAGGACAACCCTAGCTCTCTTCTATATAAACATGACCTAACCTAGCCACCTCTTCTGGGGGGAATCCTCATAGTTCACGCCCATCACAAGAAATAAAAGAAGAAAAGAATTTCCAACCCCTAGCTCATACACATAATATACACACAACTCACACAAATCACAAGAGAAAAGAAATAACCCAAAGCCTTCACATTAAAAGCACCTTCAGAAACCGATCAGCCCTACACGTCCATAAACCTCACAATCTCCTCCACTCCATAACCAAATATAGCAGCCCATTTAACAATAAAACAGTAGCCAAATCACGCCCAAACCACCCTCTATACAGCAGCAAAATCCTCTTAAAACATTCCCTAAAAAACTTAAAGTAATAACATAAAAAAAACTGCATTCATAATCATTAAAATAATTAAAACATCAAAACAGATGACCTGAATAGTGAGCAGCAAAACAGAGGCCGAACAGTAGCAATCGGAGTCAAAAACAGCAGCAAAAGACGGAGAACGACGACCCCAAACAGTGAGACAACGAATGAGAGCAGTGAACCAGTGAACGGAAAGAGTTGCGGAGCAACCACCCTTCCGACGACCGTGTGCCGTACATCCGAGAGGTGATTTAAAAGGTTAGACCTGAGGGTACTTTTCACACTCATCTTTATTTGATTTTTGTTATTTATTTTGATTGTATTTTACTTGTTTGTTAAATATTGTTTGTGTATGATGTGTGTTGTGGGTATTGGATGAATGGAAGAGTGTCGTCTCTTGAGGTATATAGGATGGAAACCTAGACGTAAATTCCGTAGCCGAATCCGAATAGACGGTAGTGCGGTCTGTACTTGGGATATAACTCCACGTACCGCTGGAGTAAACGGCACCCTCTTTTGTTTTGTGTTGTTTTGGTTTATTTATTTTTCGTCACTTGAATTCTGCATGTTGCTTATTTATGCATGGTTCAATCAAGTGTATGGGCTTAGTAAGTGGAATGGAAGATCCCCTATGGGGAGGGGTTAAAGCCCTTTACCATGATGCTTTGCCGCGCCGATTGATGTGTGTTCGGTTGGATGTAAGATGTGTTCAATCGGGCATACTTAGTTTGATATGATTGTCTTTATGTTTTTATGCATGGTTCAATCAAGCGCATGGGCTTAGTAAGTGGAATTAGGGGTGGGCGCGGTTCGGTTTGGTTCGATTTTTGCTAAAAACGAACCAAACCATATTTTACGGTTCGGATTTTTTACCTCTCAAACCAAACCATTAATAACGGTTTGGTTCGGATTGAAAATTTTTTAAACCAGCGTTTACGGATTGGTTCGGTTCGGTTTACGGATTATTATATTTAAAATAAAATTTCATCCACTTAAGTGAAAAAAAAAATAATAATAATAAAAAAACTAGTCTATCCAACAAATGGTATGAAGTGCTAGGGTGTAAGCTGTGACTCCAGGAACATATGCACTGCATAAAGGATTGAAAATGAGGCACATTAATTCTTGTATTTTTTAAAAATTACCTCGAATAATGATGATACCATCATTCTAATTAAGAGACAAATCCAATATCTTACTTTCAAGAATAATGATGCTAAAAACAAATAAATTGAAGAATAAAAGTATTAACAAAAAATATATTAACAAAAATTTAAGAATAAAAGTATTAACATACTAATAAAAAAAACATAGAATAAAATTAAAAGAAAAATACAAATTTTTTTATAAAAATTATATTTTTTTAATTATAACGGTTCAGTTCGGTTTAACAGGTGCGGTTCGGATTAGGTCCTGAACCGAACCGTAAACCGTTTGGGGTAGGCCAATCCGAACCGCAAACCGAACCGTTAGGAAAAAAACCGTAAATTCGGTCCGGTTTGGTTCGGTTTGCGGTTTGGTTCGGTTCGGTCGGTTTTTTTGCCCACCCCTGAGTGGAATAAAAGATCCCATATGGGGAGGGGTTAAAGCCCTTTACCACGATGCTTTGCCGCGCCGGTTGATGTGTGTTCGGTTGGATGCAAGATGTGTTCAATCGGGCATACTAAGTCTGATATTATTGTGTTTAATTCTTTGTATGCATGATGCGATCGAGCGCATGGGCTTAGTAAGTGCAATGAGAGGTCCTCTAATTGAAGAGGTTAAAATCCTTTACCACGATGCTTCACTGCGCCTCGCATGGTACTATTTGCCATTTATGTATTGCGTCCCATTTCATGCATCAGGTCTGTTCCCGTTCGAACACGTTTACGAACGCAACTCGAACGCATATGCATTTTTGCCTTATCATGCATCAGGTCTCATCTCTGTTCGAACGCGTTAACGAACGCCATACGAACGTTAGTATTTTGTTTCATTTCCGTTCGAACGCGTTCACAAACGCCATACGAACGTGAGCATTCTGTTTCATTTCCGTTCGAACGTGTTTACGAACGCTACTCAAACGAGAACCTTCTGTTTACCGTTCGAACGCGTCTACGAACGCTGCACGAACGCCCACGGTAAACAGATCCTCTTGCATCACATTACGACATGTCCATCTTAGCACATAGTTCCCCTTTTTTAACATTATGCATTTGTATTACCTCTCTAGTCGTCTATTTCTGTTATGCACTTAAATATCTTTTCTTAATATGCATGCTAGAAGAATGCTATTTGTTTGCGCTTCTGTGTCCACCAATGCGTTCATTAACTTGTATGCTTGCCGTATGATAAACCTTATGTATGCAAATTGAGACATAGATTACATGCAAATAGGCTGTATGCAAATTCGAATATGTGTTACATATAAATTTAGATGAACTTGTTGATGTATGTATGTGGATTTAGAAGCATGATATTCTTAGAAATAAGTGTGTTACTTAAGCCTGATTAAATTATCATATAAATCCTTTCATTATAAGTGGCATGAGTAAGAGACCATTCCGAACCCAACGGTTTGAGGTTTTGCCTTGCGAGGGGTGTGAGTGCGGCCTTAATCTCTTGTCCCGGTTCACACCGAGTGGCGACTCCATTATTCTCCGGTTTATGTCCTCTGTGGCTACTCCGTACTCCCGACGGGCCGCGAGCCCGGGACAGCATGCGTCGCCCCAGATTCTGTGTTCCCACAATGACTCATCATTTGTTTCTGTCGGGGTGCTTGTTTAGGGTCTCGTCCATCAGAAATGGATTGACCCGCTACCTTGTTGACAATGGATCTTTCATTCCTCGCTCAGTCTCTTACGCGCGACTGGGCGTTGAGCGCTTGATATGTTTTTGATGACATATGCATGAAAAATGATTTATGGACATGTTTTAGAATTTTTATGATTTGTTTTTTAGTATCCACTCACCAGGTCGTTCAAACGATCTGACCTCCCCAACTCCACAGTTTCTTTTGCAGGTAGCTTTATCTGGTGAGTCACAGTCGAACATGAGCCTAAGATCGAGGGAATGAGGTTGAGTTACTGCAGTCACTATTATTCGCATTTAGATAGATACGTGTATTTCAGTTCAAGTCAAGTCTGAATGTATATAATATTATTTACATGAAATATAAGTATTTATTTAAAGTCAGTAAGTTGTTCGTATAGTACTAATTGGTTCATGAATTTGTTTAATAAATGTTTGGTATATTAACATAATATAGAAAATTTAGAAATGGTCAGTGGTTTAGGGTGGTGGTGAGGATCCATCACCAATGCCGGTAACATCTCCGCACTGGGGATGTTACAAAAATCCTTCCATTGATGCTGCCAACCTGATTTTGCTGGATGCAGCGGGGAATGTATATTCTCTTGGCCCTGCATTCACTGAGGAACATGCCATAACCAGTGCTCATTTGGATCAACCATTTCCTCTTATAAGTGATCTCCCTCTTTCTGAGCCCTTCCTATCTTTTCCTTCAATGTTATTCGCACTTGGTCACCAATTCCTAATCCTCATGGACTAATTTAATCGTATGGAGGCTGATGGTGCGATAAAAAACCTTTTCGAGGAATCGAGCTTTCTCCTCTTACTTGACATTTCCCTTCATATGAACTTGCAATACAATTGGGTTCATAAACTCAAAAATCAGTGTGTCCATTATTTCTACTTCATTTCCTCTACAAAACATTTCCACATCTCACCTTTCATATTAAGACGCCCATCAGTAGTCCTAACGAATTCAATTATAAACTCTTCTCCCCATCATAAGCAACTTTTCCATCTTTTTTTAACACTATATGCTCATTGCGTTCTATTAATAACTCTCCTTTTAGAACCTTTACCATCAACATGACAACCATTTTCATTAGAAAAATAAATATTGTGTGGAAGAAGTGACTTTCTTCATCAGCGATAACGATTATCAATGAGTTATATCTTTCACCCTTTGGATCTGAGCCCATGCCTAAATATTGGACATTCTAACCATTTTTACTACCTGGTTCTAATTCTTCAAGGTCTGGCCGAAACTGATTTAAATAGGCAACTGGCCGACATCGCTACTATCATAGGGCTCAAACAGAGGCGTATGGAGACGTCATTTAGCCATTTTTATGTACATTAGGATATAATCGTCCCATTAATAAATGATATTATTTCATGTTCCCATAGCGATGGTACATACTTCTTAATATATTTTCCATTGATCGCTCTAACATATACATTCCCATCTAAATCTTTTAAAAGATAATCCTCGTTAGGCAACACAACTTCTACCTCGTATGGTCATTCTCAATTCGACGACCATTTGTTGTATTTTAGACTATTCATATCAAATGGTACTATCGCATTCCATACTAATTCGCCATTCACTAATGACTTAGCCATGACTTTCTTATTTTAGTATTTGGTCATTCTAGATTTTTGCGCTTCTAATTGGTTTATGACGTTTTGTTTGAATTCGTAAAATTCCAATAAGTTTTGTATTAGGTCCTGACCATAATTCTTCCATGGGTAATACTGCTTCCTGCCCATAACTAACTGGAATGGGGTAACCTTGGTGCTTGATCTAGCTGATGTCCTGTAAGCCTACAAAGCTTGACTTAAACACTCATTCCAATGTCTTGCATTATCCGCAATCATTTTCCAGATTATTCATTTTACTATTTTATTGGACGATTCTGCTTGCCTATTTGACTGAGCATAACAGGGTGTAGAGTTTACTAGGTGAATCCCAAATTCACTCAAGAATTATTTAACTTTATCCCCATCTAAGGAGGTCTCATGATTGACCATTAAAGTTTGGGGGATTCCGAATCTATGGATGATATGGTCTCTGATAACACCAATGATATTCTCCTACAAAATCTCTATTAATAGAATAGGTTCCACCATTTGGTGAAGAAATATGTTGTTGGGGCAGATGTGGAACCCTTAGGGTCGGATCGGTGCCCCGCGCAATGGAAATGAGTCTAACATATGGATATCTAGAATAGTTGTATTTCAAAATATTTTATGTAAAATTAAATTATGTTTTGAGTCCATAGGAAAAAACGGGGACCAAAATGGAGTCCAGAAACTCCAGAATAGAGAAAATGAAGTTTCAATATGTATCACCTCTGCGTATCGCGACGTGGGAGCTTGGGCGTCGAGACGCACCAAAGTTTGAGAGCAACTGTGAGAGCTGAATGTCACGATACGAAAGGGTTGGCATCGTGACACTCCTAAGTCTGATGCTTGGTGTTGTGACACTGGAGGTCAGAGTCGCGATGCTGCCCTAGGCAGTGAGCATTTTTCAACTTCAAACCATTACTAAACACTTCCAATTTTCTCCTAATACTTCAAATACACCTAAAATCCAATTTTAACATCATAACCACCATCAACACATGTTATAAAACTAGCAAACATGTATTCTAAATACTTATATGTATTTATTTGAATCAAAACACAAACCAATTTAGAATCCCACTATGAAATATCTCATGAATAATTCTAGTTCACCTAAAGGTGGTCAAGTGATTCTAGAATGGTAGCTAGACCTTTAAGTTTTAATCTAGAATTTCAAACTCTTATTAATTATTCCATGTCCAATATGAACATCTTTGACTGAATTACAAGTATATTGTGTTTATACTTCCAAAGCATCCTAACACAATTTATTAGCCTTATTTCAACCTTAAGCTATGTAATCATGCATCTAATACATAATTCATCACTATATGTCTCACTAATGAAAACTCACTAATTAATAACATAGCTCAAGAGAAGTTCAAACTTACCTAGCTAGCTTGATGCAAAAATTCAATCTCATTCTCTTTGTTGAAATGACTTTGTTGAAATGGTTGGAGAACTTTCAAAGATTTGCAAGCTTGACTCCAAGATCCAATCTTGATTCCAATGCTAGCAAGCTTCACTCCAAGATCCAATCTTGATTTCTCCTAGATGAAATATTATAGAGACCTCATAAATCTTCTCAAAACACTTCTCTAACTTAGTTTAATTTCTCCTAGAATTTCTTGTATTTAGCTTTCTCAAGCTTGATTAAAACGTTTGCTCAAGCTTGCTATTTATAGCAAAACTTAGGCAATTTTAATTAATAAAAATTCTAATCAATTTTTATGTGGGCTTAATCCAATTTGTCCAAATATGTATAATTAGGTGTGACTAATCACCGTTGTCTACCAATTGATTAAATCAAGACAAAATATATTTAATGGATTAGTTACATGTCTACCACTTTGATTTAATCCAATTAAATCAAGACAAATATACCTATAATTATATATTTGTAATTACCAAAATATCCTCAAATGGTAGAGATATTTATGAATTTACAATTAAGCCCTTGTATATTATTGAATTAATCTAATTAATCTAATTAGTTCAAAATAAATAATCAAGGTTATCCAATAACACTTGATTATCTTAGTTGTTAATCATAATATCGACTATTATCTTTTATCAAAATTAATTGGCTACCCAAGTGTTCAATAAGTACACTTCATATTGGGACTCTCTAAGTTCAGACACGTTCGTTATATAAGCCTAGCTAATATGTATGCAATTCGGCTACCTCCAAATTCATGAAGAACACGAACGACCTTTCTGAATTATACAAGTTGAGGTCATCATATATGTTTCAAAATCTCTTCATCGTAGGCTATCCGAGTTGTGCTTAGTAAACATAGAATACACAGTCAAGTTTCCAAAGCGCACATCTCATGTCGACATGTCCTCGATTCTTTACAACTGATGTGATCCACCCTAGGTGATGGACTTTTGCCACAGTCTTTAAGAATCGTGACTTACTCACATAGATACCTAAATCCCTTATGTTACACATACGAACCGACAGATCCTATCTTGATTCACACTTGATTAATGAGTGTATCGGTCCACACCCAAAAAACATCTAGAGGGCAGACCATGAAAGGTTTTTGACATACATGACATCAAAGTTTGGAGGATCTCACAAATCAATGCTATCCTATAGTCAAATGATCACATATGCTACTCGAATTGAGGAGATTCCTATTGACGGTGGTGTGTACTTCTAACTATTAGGAATCACACGTGAGTCATTCAATATTCTGTCCAACCAATACCCACACGTCCATACGAGCTTCCAAAGCTCATGGTATATTGGGTTAAATCATTGGAACTCCAATTTCAATATACAACATGTGCTTAGTCTTATAGGTTATAAGAATTCGACCGTATTCCAAAACCAACGACTAGGAATACACACACACACACACACACACTTTAAGAATAGTTTACAATAGTAATACATATCCCAATGTTGGACCACCTAGTGTCCAGTATTACTACAAGACTATTATAAGATCGATGTCATTCTTAGAATATTTATACATCAATCTAATACGCATAATGATAATATCATTAATAAGGTATGAAATGAAAATGTCGTTATTTTATTAATAAATAATAAAATTATAACATTATTCGGATTGGCACTTCAAGTACTAACTCTAACATATGTGGTTATAATGATAAATGTATGCCTTTTGACAGATGAAAGGTGGATTTTCCTAATCAAATCAATTGCCTAACTCCTGAATGTCCACGGCTTGATGATATGTGATATTTAGCTTGCTTGGGCCATTTGAATTGGCCCGTGTTTCTGGCATGCTAAACATCCACTCACATAGGAAATGCATGCTTCGTCCATTTTTTGCTAGTAATAACCATTTCGAATGATTAGCCATTTTATTTTGACTCCTGCTTGGTGAGCTCCATAAATTCCTTTGTGGACTTCAGCCATGATCGTCTTGGCCTCTATTGGTCCAACACATTTTAACAATACGCCATCTTGGCATTTTTTATACAGGGCATTATCTAATAACACGAAGTTCAAAGTGCAGATCTTTAGTCTTCGGTCTGCATGACTTGTGGGATTTCTCAAGAATCTTCGAACTCTTTCCTCCAATCAGTCACATTCTTACTTACTTTCTATGTTCTAGACATTCAACACTCCATTTTTGTCTTTGTAATGCAGGCTTAATTACGTCTTTCAAGACATTTTACAGCTCCTTGCATTCTGAAGCTACCTAAGCTAATGAATTCGATGTTTCGTTATTGGTATTGGGGATATGTTGAATTTCCATTTGATCGAACTTGTCCAACGATTCCTATATAGCTTCTAATAATGCCGTGATTGACCGAATTTGGCACTTGAAGAAACCCATAACTTGATGGACCACCACTTGTGAATCACCATTTATGGACACGTTTGATTTCAGTTATTGACTGTTCTTCGACGGAAATGTATAACTTCAGTGGCTGTCCTTGTATTGGTGAAACCATTACTGGTGGTCTTGCGAGACAAGTCTTCAGACAGTCGCAAGCCTCTTGATGTTCTTGATTCCAGACAAAATCATCCTGATATTTAAGTCGTAGTAGTAACGAGAAGGCTTTAGTTATTCCTACACAGTTTGAGATAAACCTTCTTAGAAAGTAAACAGTTCCTAAGAATTTATGTACTTCTTTTTTATTGCTTGGGGGTTTGGCTTCTAAAATAACCATAGCTTTATTTTTGTCGATCTCGATTCCTCTTTGATGTACCAGGAAACCTAATAAATTACCTGCATTTTCTCCAAAGACACATTTTAGAGGATTCAACTTAAGCTTGAATTTCCTCATCCAGTCGAATGACCATTTCAATTGGTCGACGTGTTCCTCTATTTTCATCGAATTGACCAATATATCATATGCATATACCTCAATAAAATCGGTGATCATGTCATGGAAAATCAAATTCATGGCCATTTGATATGTTGATCCTGTATTTTTTAAGCTGAATGGCATGACTACCCACTTAAATCATCCTAAAGACTATGGACATCTGAAGGCAGTTTTATGGATATCATCCTCCGATATATGATCTACGGTAAATGCACTGTATGCAAGCGCACGTATCGCACAAGTAGTATAAAAATATCTATCCCACGAGGACTTATTTCTCACGTTATTAATTATTGAAGCTACTTATCTACAAGTATCTAATTGAGATTGGAAGTGATTGTTTGTTGGTTGAAGATGGATTTAACTAAAATAAATAAATAAAAATATTATAAAATACAAAAGAAATTAATGAAGACAAAACATCCAGGTTTGTGAATCCGCTCAGTATTATTCTAAAGATGAATTGATTCTTCTATACATGTGTAATGTAATGGTTTATTAACCTGGAACACAAAGATATGCAAAAGCCTCTTTCGATGGTCGAATGTAAATATTCAAAGTGACTTAATTAACTATATTCCTATGTTAACTAAGAAACTCAAAATTCATTAAGGTCAAGTTCCAAATGTGGTTACACCCGCCCCACAAGTATATTTCTATCCTGGAGGAAAATCCCTAAGATGAGAGTGTGTGTTATTGAATCTAAAGCTTAAACATAAAATCCCTTTGTCAAGTTCATTCTATGTTTACCACATCAATCTTATTGGTGACTAATCAACAAGAAACATTAAGGTTTAGATTCAATAAACAAGCCAATGTATCACACATAGATATAAGAAAGTCAATTTATAAGCTTATGAATATTGTGTTTCATCACTTCCCTAGATTAAAAATAAAATGATGGGTTAAGAGATCATTTTTTAATATTTCAAATCTAAAAATCTCACTTTTTATAATATATAAACTGACATTGTTACCCAATTAATTTATCTCAGGAATTAATCATGTCAAAACATATAAAACCAGCCATATAGGCGGTAATCAATTTTGTCATATAAAACCGACCATATAGGCGGTAACATAGTTTGCCAATAATTAATCCAGATTATTAGATTACAATTTATATATTATAGCATAAGTGAGATTAACCTAAATTATCATATTAAAGGCTTCACCCTTTATCCCATCGAAAATAAATTAGCTAAACATACTGTAAATAAAAACACACATAATTTATTACTAAAAATAAAAATAAAAATATATTACAAACAAGATACAATCCTTAATCCCTTAAGAAGGAACCAGATACAATCCTTAATCCCTTAAGAAGGAACCAAAGAGAGTATGAAAAATAAAATGAAATCAACTGCTATTTATAGGCAAAAATTCGGTCTCAGCATCGCGACACTGAAGGAGTTGCGCGTCGCGATGCGCCAGCCGGTAGACATATGTTATGTGGATTTATTGAGCGTCGTGACACCGAAGGGTCTTCGCATCGCGACGCGATGCATTGTAGACAATGTGTGTCGACATGGGAACTTTTGGTGCTTGATAGTGATGGCATTGTGACGCTAATAGCTTCACGAGTCGCGATGCGATAGAATAATACTCGGTTTCTTCACTACTTATCACCCGTCGTGACGCTCTTTGAAATTCCAATTTTACCCTTATTTAATCCATATTTTATCATTTTAGTCCCGAGTTGATTCCATTCAGTCTCGATGTTATTTATATATGCAAAATAAACAAAAAACACATCAAAATATTCAAAAGACTCGAGATACTATACAAAATATTAAGTTAAAGGGACTGTAATTATTGATATATTTTTCGCTCATCACACCCCCCAAACCTAACATTTTGCTAGTCCTCGAGAAAAACAAACAACATAAAATGAAATAAACAACTAAAACCAAATTAACCTAAGCCAATTTCGTAGGGATCACCATTGCATTTAGCGTATGCAACAAGCCTTTAAACCTCTAGATGTCCCTAGTGGTCGAGTTATAATCTCGTGAGGGTTTACGGGGACGATGCCCACTAACGTCAATCAAATGCACATGCAATCACACAAAACTAAATAAAAAGATAAAAGAAACAAACATGGTTAATTGTTTAAGCTACTTATATACAAGTATCTAATTGGGATTAGAAGTGATTGTTTGTTGGTTGAAGATGGATTTAACTAAAATAAATAATAAAAAATACAATAAAATACAAAAGAAATTAATGAAGACAAAACATCTAGGGTTGTGAATCCACTCAATATTATTCTAAAGATGAATTGATTCTCCTATACATGTGTAATGCAATGGTTTATTAACCTGGAACACAAAGATATGCAAAAGCCTCTTTCGATGGTCGAATACAAATATTCAAAGTGACTTAATTAACTATATTCCTATGTTAACTAAGAAACTCCAAATTCATTAAGTTCAAGTGCCAATTATGGCTACACCCGCCCCACATGTATATTCCTATCCTAGAGGGAAATCCCTAAAGTGAGATCGTGTGTTATTGAATTTAAGGCTTAAACATAAAATCCTTTTGTCAAGTTCATTCTACGTTTACCACATCAATCTTATTGGTGATCAATCAACAAGAAGCACTAAGGTCTAGATACAATAAACAAGCCAATTTATCACACATAGATATAAGAAAGTCAATTTATAAGCTTATGAATATTGTGTTTCATCACTTCCCTAGATTAAAAATAAAATGTTGGGGTTAAGGGATCTACTTTTAATATTTCAAATCTAGAAATCTCACTTTTTATAATATATAAACTGACATTGTTACCTAATTAATTTATCTCAGGAATTAATCATGTCAAAACATATAAAACCAGCCATATAAGCGGTAATCAATTTTTTCATATAAAACCGACCATATAGGCGGTAACATAGTTTGCCAATAATTAAACCTGATTATTAGATTACAATTTATATATTATAACATAAGTGAGATTAACCTAGATTATCATACAAAAGGCTTCACCCTTTACCCCAGCGAAAATAAATTAGCTAAACATACTGTAAATAAAAACACACATAATTTTATTACTAAAAATAAAAATAAAAATACATTACAAACAAGATACAATCTTTAATCCCTTAAGAAGGAACCAAAGAGAGTATGAAAAATAAAATGAAATCAACTGCTATTTATAGGCAAAAATTTGGTCTCGGCGTCGCGACACTGAAGGAGTCGTGCATCGCGATGCGCCAGCTAGTAGACACGTGTTACGCAGATTTATTGAGCATCACGATGCTGAAGGGTCTACGCATCACAACGCGCTGCATAGTAGATGACGCGTGTCAGCAAGGGAACTTTCGGCGCTTGATAATGACGGCGTCGCGATGCTAATAGCTTCACGAGTCGCGACGGGATAGTGTAATACTCGGTTTCTTCACTGCTTCATGGCGTGTCGCAACATCAAGGTATCACACATCGTGACGCTCTTTGAAATTCCAGTTTTGCCCTTATTTAATCCATATTTTATCATTTTAGTCCCGAGTTGATTCCATTCAGTCCCGATGTTATTTATACTGCAAAATAAATAAAAACACATCAAAACATTCACACGACTCGAGCTACTATACAAAATATTAGGTTAAAGGGACGGTAAATATTGATATATTTTCCGCTCATCAATATATAAATTTAATTATATCTTGAGTATACATCCATAAAAGAGTATATCTTATATCCTACATTTGAATCTACTTAAAAATCTATCGTTGGCATAGGGTATTCATCCCTGAGGGTTGGTAAATTTAAGTTCTTAAAGTCAATGATTATTCTCAATTTACTATTCTTATTCCTATCGGGGAGGATATTTGACAACCATTCCATATATCTGGCCGTTCCTATGAATTTTACTTCTAAAAGGCGTTCAATTTCCTTTTTAACTTCGAGCAAGATTTTATGAGTGAACCTTCTACGTGGTGCTCATGCGGTTTATAATTTGGCATAATAGGCAGTATGTGTTCCATTAGGTTTCTATCCAAACTGGGCAATTCCTCATATTCTCATGCAAAGCGGCCTTTATATTCTTATTCCTATTTTTTTTATTCTTGTCCTCATCCATAGTTTGGAGCCTTTCGGATTGGATAACAAAAATGTCTCTCACTCGCTCTTTAGGTTTGTCTAAATCCTAACATGAGGACGGTAGGGGTGGCGTGCTGCTGAACGAGGCTCCATCATCTAAACTCTCGGATAGCCTAGCCCGCGACACTCTCCACCTCAATTTAAGTTTTTTTATACAATACATAGTACTGAAATCATCATGTGTCTTCTCTTAGGGTGCCTACTACTGGATTTCCTACCTCATAAAGCTATTTCAGGAGTCGATTATTAGTCATCATTCTCCTATGTGCTTCTGCACGCAAATTGATCTCCTCTTTGATTTCGATCATGTCATCCTCTTGGTGCTCCTCTACTTCTTCTAGGGTAAAGTCTGATGCTTTTGGTTCTTCGGTAGTGTAGACATATTCTTCCATGTTTTGGACTTCACCCATTTTTCAGTCAAACTTCTCTATAAGCATATAATGATTTGCCATGATATGTGGCATGCTTCAAAATTGAATAATGATAGAGGGTTCTCCAGCCTTTCTATTTTCATCTCTGTCACGACGTTCAAATATCATTCGTTCTTTGTATTTTTGGGTAGGTTTATTTTTCATGGGGATGTTCTCAGGCTTCTCTTCAACTGTCTTACCACCACATTCACTTGCTGCAATATTTGACATGTGTGTTCCTTTGTGACGGTCTGTTCCATACCTCTAGCGCATCATTTGATCGTAGTTCATTTGATGTCATCTCAGCTGTGTTCGGCTCATCTCATCAGTGGGAATTATCCTCTCACTCTGCTTTTTATGTGAATGCCACACATTGAACCTGCACCGCTACGATTGGAAGGTCTGGATATTTTAGACAAAGTTTGAATGTTCCCCGTAGAGTCTTGGGGTGAATGTTCCTGGATGCCATCCTCCGGGTGACCTACTTGGCACGGGTCTTGTTTCACATGTTTCCTCCTACTCCTCCATCCACTTTAAGCTTTTTCGACATCAGATGTATAATCATTCTTGGTTGTTGCTTTTTCATATGGGACTTAATTGTTCAAACACTTTGGGACGCTGATCGTCCTGTCCTTCATCTAGCATCTACTAGAATCTCGATAGGCACATTTTGGTTAAGTTTGGATTAATCATATTCATTTCTACTGGTTTGGGGAATAGGTTCTCATTCACAACCATCTTGTCTTTGTTTTCGAATTTAATTCATCCTGACTCAGTAGTATCCTGCAATATATTCTAAAATACAAGGAAATTGTTAATAAGGTAAGACCATGAATTATGTCATTTATAATATTTTTACCCCGAATTTATTCACGGTTCGGCAACTTATGCCAATTGCTTAACCTAATTTACCTGTCTTTAAACAACTGGTCAAATATAGTATCTGGTCACATCAAATGAGAACGATCTACCTTTCTTAATTACTATGGTTGAATTATCATTTTCAGCTTTTGTCACTGGTCCATGCAATACCCTACATACGTAAGACTTCCTATCGACTAGCTCAGCCAGACATAGATTGGCTTGATTAGCTTCCACATCGCTCAACTCGTAGTTGACATCCTTGTAGCAGGTGCATCTACTCAAGTTTTTCATCTGCTCTTCATCTATCAATAACCGTTCGTATCTCACCAAATTTCTGATGAGTTGAAAGAGGTTTTGGAATTCTCTATCTTGGAATTTATTTTTTAGATTCAAGCTCAGAAAACTCTGAGCTGTTTTCACATATTCTTTTTTGGCAAAAGTGTCAAGCATTTTCTCATAGTTGTTTTGAACCTCTCAAGGAAAGTCTTGGCCCATTCATTTTGTAATTGCCTCAAGTTGGCTAGATTGTCCAATGTAACTTCTATCTTAGTCTTATAAAACTGTGCATGGAAAAGTTATTCCATTTGGTATAAGTTTTCTACTGAGTTCATGTTGGGGTTTCGAGTGGTAATTCGGATAAACGCAGCGGATTGCGAAAAACAAAATTTTCCAATTTCAATTATTTTTCTTAGGTAATTAAAATAAACTAATTTATTTCAATTACTCAATACTTAAAAACTGAAATTTTTACCTAAAAATCAGATTTTTCAGAATTTTCCATTTTGCCCCAAAACTTTGAATTTTAATCATTTTAGTCCATAATTGTCAAATACAATTCTTATTTATTCCAAATCAATTCCAAAATTATTTATTCATGTCTTATACATGAAAATACAATTTTACAACTCAAGAAAATAATTTTTGCCTAATTTCCGAACGGTCCATCAATTTTCAAGAATTTGCAATTTTGTCCTTCTTGTTCAAAACATGCCAAGATCAAATCCAAAAATTCCCAAATTTAATATACATCATATATATACTAAATCTCATCACATATATGAAAAGCCCCAAATTTGGTGATGGTTAAAAACCCTAATTTTTATAATTTCATAAATTAACAAATTAACACCAAATTAATCAAATTCAAGTCTTTGATTCAATTCTTACAACACCAATCAAGCCTCACCATCATGAAATAGTTCAAGAATAATTATAGGTCAAACATGAGTGGCTAAAAGACTCTAGAATGGAAACTAGCCATCAAAATGGCAAAAAGAGTGCTTAATAAACAATTTAAAGCAATATAAGTTAACATAAAAGCTTCCATCTTTAATCTAAGTTCCCAATCACCAAAAACACATCCATGAAAGATTAGAGATGAAACTAAGCTAATCATATAAAAGTCTAGTATGAAAGAAACAATTTTCATAAAGAACAAGTAAGGAAAAACTTACAAAATCCTTATTTTCCAAGCTTTTTCTTCATTTTCTTTCTCTTTTTCTCTCTTTCTCTTTTGTATAATTGTTTTTTAGGGTTCTTAGAATGAGAAACAAAAAGAAAAAAATTGGCTTAAATAATTTCCCTAAATGACCGATTATTTGAGGAAAAAATATGGCCACAATTTTTTTTATTTTATTTTAATTAATTGGAAAATGATTTAATTATTTGTGGTCTAAAAACATTAATCAAATAATGTTTATCTAAAATCAACCAATTAAATCATGCCAATTTAACCAATTAAAATTAGCCACTTTATCCAATTAAGAATTGCCATTTGTCTTATCTTAATAAGAAATAAGATATTAAATATTTTATTAACTCAATTATTCAACAATTTGAATAATTAAATAATTAAATACAAATATCTCAAAAATATATGTATTGTATTTACATTAAATAATCGAAATACATATATCAATAATAAATGTCAAATATCACAATTCGACATTAATAAATGGCCGAAAGATCTCAAAAATATGTATTTTCGTTTAACCGTTAAACGAATTATAAATAATCAATATTATTTATAAAAGTTTCCCTAGTGCCCTACGAGTATATATCATTAGTGAGACTCTCTAGGTTCAGGCATATCCGTCACGAAATCCAATTTCGTGTCCATAATCTACCCACCCGTAAATTATGACGAACATGGATAAAAACTCTGAACCATACAGGTCGAGGTCACTGCATATGTATAATCCATTCGTCACAGGTAACTGGATTATTCCAGAGATATAGATATAAACATTAAATCTCTTTAGGTATAATCCCGTCGACAATTCTATTATCAATCTCTTAAACAACACTTATAACTGATTTCTACAGTGTACCACGGGCCCATGGATTTAACAGATTGCTAATTCCAAAATGGATACCTATGCTTTGTACATAGAACTGACGGATCCTATCTTGATACACACAGGATATCATGAGGATCAGTCAATACCCAACGAATAGGAGGAAGTCTGATCTAAATAGATCGGTGACGTGACTGCCATCAAAGTATGGAGTATACCTCATATATCCACAGTGGTACCTCAAGTCGGAGGATCACTATGCTCACTCAACCCGAGAAGATTCTTATTGACGTTGGTGTACCATCTATTAAGAATATTCAGCGAGTCATTCAGTGTTTATCCGATATAAATACCTACGTGTCTATATGAGTCTCCATAGACTCATGGTTCATTGAGAAACCATTAGAATCCATCATTCAAATATACGACATGTACCGGTCTCAACACGTTTACTTACTGACCAAGTAATTGTAAACCTTGACCAGGAACAGTTAAAGAATGATATTATTATGATACTGCTCAATGTCAGTTGCGACGCTTTTGTAACTGTATCATAACCAATCACTCTATGGTCATTTACATCTTTACCATATAAGAAAAGAATTTATATTATAGAAACTATCTATTTTATTCATTAATAAAATATATACAAAAGTATTTACAGGGAAATACATAAGAAATTGGCGCTCAAAGCACCAACCTTAACAGTTCACTGGTAAATTGATAAACTAAGAGAAAGCAATTCCTGATGAAAAACTATGGAATAACCTAAATTTGTGAAAATCATACACCTTTATGCACGGTAGTGTGAACCTTTCTATGTGTTTGATGGTGGATATTTCTCATGACCTCGTGAATAGGGAGAATTCAAGTATTTTATAGTTCCTCGGCCATAGGTAAGCCATATCTATCCAATCGAGATAGCGCTTTTTGTACCTAGGTTGTATCGGCCTTACTTTGAAATTGAATTGGTTCTGGAGAATTTCGGCCATTTGTTCTCTCAACATGGTATTACAATTGAATGACATTCCAGTTGATGGTTGGGGCTCATTAATAGGCACACCATTCTATTGGTGTTTCCCTTCAGGACTTGGGGTACTACTCCCATGCTGGGTCATATTAACTAGTGGACTCTCGCTATTCGGCCCCAAGCATTTGCCATTACCGAAAAAAGGTGTCATTCCACAAGGTGCTCCAACAACAGGGGATCCACACGATGTGATGCCATTACTCGGTCCAACATTCTGACCGTCAACCAGGGATCGCGTATTTGGCTGGTCCTAATTTTGGTCATTGTTACCCCCGTAGGTAATATGCTAGGTTGTGCCATACCTTCTTATGGAGGGACTCGTATACCCATACATCTAGCCTTTAGGTTGTTTAAAGCACTCATATGTTTAGTCAGGTTTTCATAATACAAGATGCTGGTCGAAATGAACTTATCTATATTGTGGTTGTTCTGCAGTCTAAAATGTTCAACCACGTCTTGAGTAAGGTAGTCGAAAAAAGACCGCATCACGTTAGGACTCAACTCTCTCATTGTCTAATAGCGACTTCCTTCTGCCAAGCCCTCAAAATGCTCCACTATAGTAGGAACATGGTTTTGGTTGGTTTGCTTCAATCCCGCTTCCTCTGTACTTGATCCAGTTTAAGTGTTCTTCTTCGGAGGCATCTCAGTCACCTTTCACCAATCCTCCCATTGTGGTCTCCAAATGTTGTTGAACAACAAAAGGAGAGCGTGTAAGGTTCAACCCTCTTAAAACAAAGTCCCAAAAAAGTGTGAATGATTTTTTTGAGGATTGCCTCTAAGGGGTGCAACCACACAATCCTAATTAATTAATCTAGATAAAAGAAAATTACATTGCTCATAAGAGTCTTTTTATTGATTTCAATTCCTACAAATTTAACTTTAATCTTATATAGTGGCACGAATAACCACCTCAGTAACTACATGAATGGTTGAATTCCAATATCTCATGGCTCTCTGCTCCATCTTCTGCTATTTGTGGCAACTACCCGCCAGGTTATGCTTCATGTTGTGGTGTGCTACTTACATCAACTGCTATGAACGTGTGCTACATCTTTCAAATGTCTGGTCACATCTGTGCAACTGTTCCTTAAATCAGGCATTTCTTCGGTTGGATGGGACGATTTAGCTGCTGATTGAGCTATTGGAGGTTAGGCCAATTAAGTGATAAAAATGCTAGGCCGATTGGGCGTTTCGACTGTTAGACCGTTACTAGGCTAATTCAGCTCTTAGGCTGATTGGGCGATCATTGTAGTTTTTGTTTGTCAACAATTACCCCCAAATATGGCACAATTGATTTAGACAATGAAATTGGAGCCATATTTCTCGATAGTTATCTCTTAACGTTGGCTATAAAAGGGCTTTTTCGTTCCCTTCATTAATCCTCTGATCCCAAACTCCCTGGAATCTCTCATTTTTTAGTATATTAGAATGTTCTGGAAAATCCTTCAATGATGCTACTCGCCTAATTTCTCCGGGTGTGGTGGGGAATGTCTATTCCCTTGGCCCTACATTCACTGAGGAACACGGCATAACCAGTGCTCAATTGGATCAACTATTTCCTCTTACAAGTTATCCCCTTCTTTCTAATCTCTTACCTATTTCTTCCTTCAACGTTATTCGTACTTGGTAACCAATTCCTATCCTCGGGGACCAGTTTCCTCGTATGGAAGCAAATGGTGCAATTAAAAACCTTTTTGAGCAATCGGGCCTTCTCCTCTTGCTTGACCCTTCCCTTCATATAAATTTGCAATACTGTTCGCATAATAAACTAAAAAATGAGTGTGTCTCTTATTTCTAGTTCATTTCCTCTACAAAACTATTCCACGTTTCACCTTTCATATTAAGACGACAATCAGTAGCTTTAGTGATTGTGTCTGACAGGTCCCAACTTGGTTGAAATTGAAAGAGAGTTTATTGCCCAATGGTCGCTTCATGGTCAATTGTGACGATATTGATGGAATATCTAATATGAAACTTGGAACAACCCAACCAAAATCAATGAATGATGTATGGATGCATAATTCTGCTATCAGGACATTGTTGAAAGCATTTCCTGAGCAAGTCTGTCATTTCTTGGAAATATCTCTCTATAGAAAAATTTAACCATCTTTTTTATCAAGGTAGAAATAATAATACATGAAATTTCAAGTTTGTGATGCTAACATGACAATGGATGCTACAGCTTGGCTCTTTTGCTATTGTTAATCAAAATTAGACATAGTATTGAATGAAAAGCTGATGATTTTCTTATCCACACAGATGCCAACTATATATATTGTAATGGAGTCAAAAGGATAATATAATTATTTTATTAGCTAGTGATGTTCTTATCAATCCATTTTCAATAAGCTGATAAAAAATGGATAAACAACAGAGTAGAGGTGGTTGTGAGGACAGTTTATACAAATGGTTGGCGAAGCCCAAAATTAAGGTTCCAAATCTAAGGAAATTTCAATTTTTAAGGGTATAATATGATTTTTATGTACGGACCTATTTTGGAACTTTCCTGAAGCCCCCCAAAAAATAGGGAAAAGTAGGGCCACTGCTAAAACTAAGCAATCATTTGCTGATATATAATATTGAACTCCTAGCACGAACTGCTGGAGGAAATAAGTTAAGTCTCCTTGTTTGTTAACTCGAAACAAGACTGGCAATTATTGTAAATGCATTACACTTGATGAATGATTTTGATGATGCAACACTAGCAGCATCGATGCACATTCGTAAACATTATAAAAAGATATCGAAGTAAATTGGATGTGACGACTCAAGAGTTTAATAAAGAAATCTATTGAAGTCTTATAGCTTAAGGCTCTCAAAGTAACTGATTTGATAATTTAAGTATTCTAAGGTTTTAGGACTCATACACATTCATATAGATGCATTTAAGGTCATTTGCAAAATATCTTTTAAATCTTCAAATCCTGAGTTTCTACACTGTGACGGGTTTACCGGTCCCTGATAGTGCATATCGATATCCCTAGGCAGTTCTACATGCTCTCTAGAACTGGGCTACTCGATACCGATCCACCATATCGGTCAGTCTTAAATTTCCATAGCTACTGGAACCATGACGGATCATACCGGTTAGCTAACCGGAATATCGGTCAGCAATCCAGTTGGTCTGTTGATGAGCGAAAAATATATCAATATTTATCGCCCTGTGACCTAAAATTTTGTTTAGTTTTTCGGGTTTTATGAACGTTTTGATGTGTTTTTGTTTGTTTTGTAAATAAATAAAGTTTTGGGACTCAATGGAATCAACTCGGGGCTAAAATGACGAAAAACGGACAAAAATGGCAAAAATGGAAATTCATTGTTCACGCGTCGCGACGCGCCTCAATTACTATGCTGTCGACACACATCATCACCATGTCATCACACGCGTCATCACTTGCGTGATTATGACGTCAGCGTCACGACGCCAAGCCTTCACGCGTCGCGACGCCGAGCCAATAATTCAGTCTTCCGACAATCGAGTACATGTGCAAGCATCGACGCGCGTCGCAACGTGCAATGCCGAATTTTTCCTATAAATTGAAGCTGATTTCATTTTCCAAATTCATACTTTCCTTAAGGTTCTTAATAAGGATTTAAGGATTGTATATTGTTTGTATATATTATTAGTAATGTATTTTTTATTTTTAGTAGTAGTAATAATAGTTTGTTTATTTTATCTTTTTTTTTTTTTTTTTTTTTATATTTTGTAGTTAATTTCCGCTGGGGGAAGGGTGAAACCTTTATTATGATAATTTAGATTAATCTTCCTTTAATTATAATATATAAATTATCTTAAAACCTGACTTAATTGGATACCGCCTTTACGATCGGTTGGACTTGATTAAATTAATTTTAACCTGACTTAATTGGATGCCGCCTATATGGTCGGTTGGTAATATAATTCAAATTTATATAATATAATAAGGGAGATTTCTAGATTTGAAATAGTAAAGGTGGATCCCCTAACCCCATCAATTTTATTTTTAATTTAGGGAAGTGATGAAGCACAATATTCACGAGTTTAATAATTGATTTAATTATATTATGTGTGATACTTTGGCTTGTTTATTGAATCTTAAGCTTAATACTTCTTGTTGCCTGATCACCAATAAGATTGATGTGGTAAACTTAAAATGAACTTGGAAAAGAGATTTTAGGTTTCAGCCTTAGATTCAATAGCTCATGATCTCACCTTATGGGAGATTTCCTTACATGATAGACATATACCTGTCGGGCTTGGGTAGCCATAATTGGAACTTGACCTTAATAAATTCGGGTAACTTAGTTAACGTAGGAATATAGTTAATTGGCTTACTTTGGGTGTTTGTGTTCGACCATCGGAAGGGGCTTATGCATATCTTCGTGTTCCAGGTTAACAAACTAATTTATTACACATATACAAGAGAATCAATTCATCATTAGAATAATATTGTGTAGAATCGCTACCCTAGATATTTGTTTTCTTTATTATTAATTTCCTTTGTTTAATTTTATATTTTTATTTATTTATTTAGCAAACCAACCAATCAAAGCAATCATTCCCTTCTCACCTCAATTAGATACCAGTAAATATTTAGCATCAATAATTAATAACAATAGTAGAAATTAAGTCCTCGTGGGATCAATATTTTTATACTACTTGAGCGATACGTGCGCTTGCGTTACATGTGTGTTTATCACCGATCATCTGTACTTTAATCTTCAACGGTCATATTCATATAGCCGTTTGAATTGCAAGACATGCATACCAGCCCCTGTAAATCGACATACTGGTCTTAGGATAGAGAGTTTAGGGCAGTTTTCACATTCACTATATATTGAGCCCCAATTTCATTTTTGCTAAGTTTTTACACCTTCTAACATTTCTTTGAAAGCAAAAAAATAAAGAGTTTTAACCATATTCTTAATCATACACTCTCCTAATCATAAAAGCTCACACATTGCATCTTCATACATATTTAGTAAGCTTGAAAATTACTTGGGTTAGCAACTCATATACTCGATCTTTTTTATTCTTTGTGAGTACCCAAATTGTATTGTAAAATCTTCTTTATCTCTCAAACACTTGTGGTTGTGGAAATCCATCGTTGAGTGAGTACACTTTAAAGGGTGATTTTGTTGTAAAGGTTAAAGAGTGAACATATGGACAAAACTCATGTTGGTGTTGTAAAGGTTTGGAGTAAGTTTAGGAACAAAACTTTTAGTTGTGAGTAAACCATGGAAAACTCACGGTGTAAAGTGAGGAATCACTTGTGCATAGTGGAAAGCTTCAAGCGTGGCTTTGAGTAGTGGACGTAGGCATTATTGGCCGAACCACTATAAATCTCGGTGTCAATTCCTTTAACCCTTACTCATTTTATTCATTGCAAGTTTTATTTTATATTTGCATATTATTTAGAAACTTACATTTGGTAATAAATTGTGATTGTAGAAATTGAACACTAAGCTTAATTGGTAAAGCTACTAACTAAATGGCTTAAAATCGTAGAGATTTTTAATTCCGTAATATTTGGCCAATACTCAATTCACCTCCCATTGGGTATAGTTAGTGTTATTTGAGTGCTTGTAGCTAATTTCAATTGGTATAGTTAGTGTTGTTTGAGTGCTTGTAAGTAATTTCAACTGATATCAGAGAGAGGTTTTTTTAACAAAGACTTAATCTTCCGGAAATAGATCATGGCCTCTACAAGCTTCACACTAAATCTTGCTGAAGAATTTTCAACAAATAGACTTCCATTCTACACCAAAACCGATTATAACTATTGGAAGATGAGGATTTTGAACTACTTGTTTGCCGTTGATGCATAATCTTTCAAAGTGATCAGAAGAGGTATTAAAATTCCAATGAAGAAAAATAGCAACAGTGTGGATTTTCCAAAACCATAATTTGAATAGACTGATGAGAACTACTTGGAGGCCTCCAAGAATGAAAAGGCTCTCAATCATTTAATTTATGATATTGATCGGAGTCAAATCAATAAACTTTTGGAATTCAAAAATATTTATGAATTATGGAAGTCATTGGAAATGGTAAATTAGGGCATAAGTTAAGTTAAAGATTCAAAAATAAATCGGTTCATATGCGAATTGGATAGCTTGAAGATGAAAGCCGGTGAAAATATAAAGAATATGATTTCAAGATTCACCATGATTATAAATTTACTAAGTGCTTTAGGAAAAAATATTAGTACAAGTGATCAAGTAAAGAAGATCATTAGGTCTCTTCCTAAGGAATATAGAATTTGTACATCCTCCATCATATAATCGAATGATATGAACACTTTAAAGTTGGATGACTTAGGGGAAATTGATAGAATAATAAAGATGGAGAAGGATCTAAGGGAAGAAGAAGAGAAAAATAAAAAGAGAATAACCTTAAATCATTTGTAAGAAAGTTGGAAAATGGAAGCTCGAGTAATGAGGAAGATAATATTGATGAAGACTTGGCATATTTGACAAAAAAGTTTAAGAAATTCCTCAAATCTAAGAAGCTCAAAGGAAAATATCGGATGGATGAGAAGAAAGAGTAAAATAGGCCAATGAAGTACAAGAAGGATAAAATCACTTGCTTTGAGTGTGAAAACCAGGTCACATAGTTGCCACTACCCAATGAGAAGATTCAAGAAAACATTTAAGAAGAAGATAATTAAAATAACATGGAGCGATTACAACTCAAGCTAATCCGAGAAAGAAAGAAAAAATGGGACTAGAGATCCTGTATTTATGATAATTGGGGATGATGATGATAACCTCCTAGATGAGAGTGACTAAGAAAATGAACATGATTCCTTTAAGTATGATGAATTATTTGAAATATTTAATGAATTGTATGATTCATTAATAAAGAATCATAAATTACTAAAAAATGAGCATTCTTTATCATTACATGATCATACATCAATTGTTGAGAAAAATAAAATGTAAGAAAAGAAATTGTATACTTAAAAGATAAGATTTTAAAACTTGAAAAGAGCATGTCTAACTTGTCATATAGTTCTAGTACATGTGAGTGCAACACCTTGAAAGATGAAAATATTGCATTAAATAAAAAGGTTGTTGATTTGCATTCAATAGTAACAAAACTCACTTTGGGAGAGAAAAATTTTAAAATTTTACTTAGTTCCCAAAATGTGTATTCAATAAAGAGAATTTAGGATATAGGCCTTACAATAAGAAAACTTATTTGAAAAATTATTTTGTAAAGGCATCCACATCTTATACACATGTTTTTAATGATGCAAATATCACATGTCAAACATGCAATAGGAAATGACATAAGATTTATGATTGCATGTACAAGAAGAAAATGAATGCATGAGTTCCCAAAGGAACCAAGATTAACCCCAATAGACCCAAGAAAGTTTGGGTACCAAATTAGACTCAACACAAAGTGAGGAAAGAGCTCAATAAGATGAAAATCAAATGCAACCTCAAAAACGACCAGGTTTTATGAATGGTGGATTTGTCACTTGATGACAACGGCAAAAGATAAATTTTGTGCTTACAGAAACATTGGTTATGTTTCCTCCACCGTACTTGAGTATGCTTAAATTTTTGACATAATTATGAAGCATTCTATTGATTGGGCATTTTGAGCTAAATTTTATGTACCACTATTGTATTTTTCGACCAGTATTGGTATCCCATTGAGTATATGGACATATACGATTATTTTAAATACTTTTTTTATATGTCTTACCATTGGTCATTCTTGTTGAAAATGAAATGCATGGATATTGATATAACTTGAACGATTTTTATGATCTATGCATGAATATTAAATTGTATCGCAAAATGGAAGAAAGTGCTAGTTGTGTATGTTTATTAACTTTATTATTATGTTTTGTGCACATATTGGTTTATATCTCTTTGTGTTTAATTTTTTACTTTTCCATCCTTTTTTCTTATGGAAAATAGGGAGAAATCATAGAAATGAGATAAAACTTATGATTCTCTCGTCCTCATATTGAAAATGAGCAAATTTGTACTAATGTGTTTGTCTAAGTGTTTATAGAACCATATTGAAAGACAATCACATGTTGATGGGGAGCTAATAGTGAGAGGGAATTATAATCGCCAACAAATTTAAAACTTTCAAAGCTCACAAGTTTTAAAAGTTGCCATGATCAAAAAGCGAGAGATGGTAAACGCCATTACACTTGATGAAAGATTTTGATGATGCAACGCTAGCAGTTTCGATACACATTCGCGAGCATTATAAAATGATGTCAAAACAAATTAGATGTGAAGACTCATGAGCTTAATAAAGAAATCTAGTGAAGTCTTATATCTTAGGGCTCTCGATGTAAGTGAGTTGATAATTTAAGTATTTTAAGCTTATATGACTCAATACACATTCATATAGATGCATTAAGGTCATGTGCAAAATATTTTTAAATCTTCAAATCCCGAGTTTCTGCACTGTGAGCGGCATACCGGTTCCTTATATGGCATACGAGTGTCCTTGGGCAGTTCTACATGCTCCCTGGAATCGGACTACTCCATACTAGTCCACTATATCGGTCAGTCTGAAATTTGCATAGCTATTGGAGCCAGGACGGATCATACCGTTTAGCTAAACGGCATACCAATCAGTAATCCGGTTGGTCTGCACTTTAATCTTCAACGAGCATCTTATATAGTTGTTTGAATTGCATGACCAGAATACAAGCCCTTATAAACCGACATACTAGTCTAAGGATAGAGAGTCGGGGGCAGTTTTTGAAATTACCTACAAGCATACAACAAACACAAGTTTATACCCAAGAGGGCGTGAATTGGATAATGGACTAATATTGTGGAAATAAAAAATTATTGTCGATTTTACGCTACTAAGCTGGTAGCTTTACCAATTAAAGTTAAGTCAATTTCTCAATCACAATATATTACATAAAAGCAAGATTCTAAATAATATGCATATATAAAATAAAACTTGCAATAAACAAAGAGTTTAGGGGTATATAAATCAATATCGTTTATTTATAGTGGTTTGACCAACTATTTGTATACGTTCACTCCCGCAAGGCACACTTGAAGATTTCCACTAAGTCGAATCCACAACTTACACCAAGTTTTTCGTGGCTCACTCGCAACCAAGATTTTTGTCCCCTAAGTTCACTCCAAACCTTTACACAAGAATTTTCCAATGGCTTACTCTTAAACCCTTACAATGAGTTTTGTCTCCTAGGTTCACTCACAACCTTTTACAATAATCACCCTTTTGACTATGCACACTCACAAAGGGATTTCTCAACCTCAAATGTACAAGAATGATAAATTTTATAATACCATTTGGGCACTCACAAAGATAATGAAGATTTAGTGTGAGTTGCTAACCTAAGAAATTTAAGCTCACTAAAAATGATATAAAAGTGTAGTGTGTAAGCTTGATTATTAGAGTGTATGATAAATAAGAATATGTTTACTCTATGTTTCTTCTTTTTTCCTTAGAAGAAATTGTATGAAAGGTCAAGAAGCAGGCAAAAATGAAATAAACACTCAATTTATAGAGAAAATGAAAGTTTTCCCTAATGTTTACGCTGAGGCTGGTATGCTAGTCTGCTATTACAACGACTATAAAATATTACCATTGGAAACCGATAAGCACACACAAGACCGATTTACTTACCAGTATGGAGACCGATATGGATCATGCCGATTTCAGAGAGCATGCAAAATATAAAGGTTTATCAGTATGAATGTCGGTAGATCGGTTTCAAGTTCTGTGCAAACTCTACACTAACCTATGTGGGGATCGGTATTGATGAGGCCTAGAATGCAACCTATGAAGCACATACCACTATTGTGCATATTCCATAAGGTCCAATCATGAGGTCTCGAGCTAAGAAGATTCAAGAAGCAATGTATGGATTCATACAGAGGACTATATCTGACTATTTTAGTATAGTTGTTTATTAGTTATTGTTGTTATTTATTAAGGCTTTACTTTTATGTTGGTGTATTAATTAGGATTTATTATTTTAATTAGGATTTATTAGATTGGTTGAGGTTTAGGGTTTTAGCCTCTTTATAAAAGGCTTGTTTTCTCTATGTTTTGGAACATATAATCTTTAATACAAATCAAGTAATTTTTGTCAGTATTGAGAAAACCTCAATTTGCTCTCACTGATTTTGACTTATCAAAGGTCTACTAATCCTTTTTGGTGTCCCATTAGCACTCTAGGTTTCTTTTGCTCGTTCTTCGGAGGTTTAGAGTTTTCAACCGAAGTGTCTTGGCTTTCTTGGGAATGATTTCAGTCTTGTGTGGTTTTTTTGGCTTGTTCCAGGCAGGTTCTCATCAGGTATGGAGTAGCTCGATTCTAGAGGCGATGTAAAACTACTCAGAATAGAGCAAGGTCACCGGTATGCTGGTGTGGGGGACCTGTATGTCGGTCTCAGTGCCAAAATACAGAATTTAAAGGTTAAAAATATTTTACACATGACTCTGATGCATCTAAATGAATGTGCATATGTCCTATAAGCTTAGAGACCTAAATTATCAACTCATTTACAGAGAGAGTCCAAAGCTAAGACCACATAAGATATTCTTCATTTATTGATTAATTCTTCACATTCATTTGCTCCTTACCACCATTGTGCTTTGATATCTTTTTGTAATGTCCGCTAAAGCTCGTCGAAGTCTTCTAGTTTCGCATCATCAAAATCTATCTTGAGAAAATGTCACTAACAATCTCTCATTTTTTTATGATGGCAACCTTCAAAACTTGTAAAGCTTTTAAAGTCTAAATTTATTGACGATTTTATTCCCCTTCAATATTATCTCCTCTTCAACATATGATTGTCTTCAATATAGCTCTATAAAACTGTAGACAAATATATTAGTATAAATTTACTCCCCCTTAATACAAGGGTTAGAGAAACACAAGTTTATCTCATTCTTATGATTTCTCCCCCTCTGACATTATCAAAAAGGATGGAGAAGCAAAAATTAAGCTCTATGAGATACCAAATCAAATTGTCCACAAAACATATGAAAGTTCATTACATGCACACTTAGCATTTTCCAGTCAATTTTCCCCATTTGCCATACAATATGAAATTCATACAAGAATCATCAAAACTACTCAAATCAAGCCAATATCCATGCATTTCATTTTTAAACGATGATAATCAATGACAAGGCATATTCAATGCTAAGCATTTAAACATATCACACATATCATATAAACCAATAAGTCCTATGTGATACCAATTGATACAAAATGAGATTAATATTGTGTAATCATAGATAGATTCATATAGCCTAATCATTAGTATGCTTCACACTGAAGTCTAATTCATATCAATAAACATACATATATAAGTTAGAAGAAACGGTACTAATGTTTCCGTAAACATGAATTTTACCTATTACCGTTGTCATTTGGTGACAAATCCATCAATTATCATATTCACCCATTTTTAGGATTGCATTTGACATTCATCTTTTTTTGAGCTCTTCCCTCATTTTTCAAGTCTTTGGGATCAATTGTATTTCTCATTGATTGATCTTTCCCAAGGCTCCTCTACAAATATTTTTGGTATCCAAACTTTCTTGGGTCCATAGGGGTTAGTCTTGGTTCCTTGGAGAACCCATGCACTTACATTTATATATTTTTTCATGCACTCAGATATTTTATTTTCTTTGTTATTGCATGCATGACATGTGATATTTTCATCAAAAGTAACATGTGCATGAGAATTGGATGCCTTTACAAAATAATTCTTCAAAAAAATTTCTTTTGATGTAAGGCCTATATCATAATCATTCTCTTTTAAAATCAAATCTTTGGGATCTAATCAACATATTAAATTTTATCTTTTCCCAAGTGATTTTTGAAATAATGTTATGCAAATCCATAATATTCTTATTCAAAAGAATAGTTTCATTCATTATAGATTTACAATCACATGTATTTGAGCTATAAGGCATGCTAGACATGCTCTTTTCAAGTTTTAGCTTTTCATCTTTTAGGCATGCGATTTATTTTTCATGCATTCATTTTTCTCAATAATTGATGCATGATCATGTAATAGTGATGAATGCTCATTTTTTATCAATTTATGCTTCTTTATAAGAAAAGCATACAACCATGCAGTTTATTAAATATATCAAGCAATTCATTATATTCAAGTGAATCATGTATCTTATCCTCATTGCTTTCCTCTTGAAGATAATCAATAGCCATGAAAGCAAGATTTCTTATTCCCTCATCATTTTCCTCCTCGGATGAGCTACTGTCACTATCGCTCCAAGTTGCCTTCATTGCTTTCTTCTTGAATTTTCCCTAAATCTTCTTATTGGGCAATCGGCAACTACATGACCTGTCTTTTCACACTCATAGCAAATAATCATGTCTTTCTTGTGCTTTCGTGGCCAATTATCATCCGACTTCTCATCCAACCAAGATTTCCCTTTATACTTTTCACTTTTCAGATTTGAGGAACTTCTTGAACTTGTTGGTCAAATGTGCCAACTCATCACCACTATCTTCTTCTTCATCACTTGAGCTAACATCATCCATTTTTCTCACAAATAACTTATAGCTATTTTCTAATTATTATTTTCTTCTTCTTCCCTTAGGTCCATCTTGAGCTCCATCTCATATTCCAATAATTTTACCACTAAATCATCCAATTTCAAATTGTTGATATTTTTTAATTCCTTGATAGAAGATGTGAAAATCCTATACTCTTTAGGGAGTGACCTAAGAATCATCTTCACTTGATCATTAGAGTCAATGTTTTCCCTAAAACATTAAGTTGATTCACAATTATTGTGAATCTCGAAATCATTTGCTCAATATCTTCACCAGCTTCCATTTTGAAGTTCCCTAACTCACACATGAACCGGTTAGTCTTTGACTCCATGACTTGGCTTGTGCCCTCATTGACCATTTCCAAATACTTCCATAATTTATATGCATTTCCAAACTCCGGAAGCTTTTTAATTTGACTCCGATCAATTGTACAAAGAAGATGACCGAGTGCCTTAGTATTTCAGGAGGCTTCCATGAAATTCTCATCGGACCATTCAAAATGTGACTTCGGAAACTCCACACCATTGCTATCCTTCATCATTTGCATTCTTGTACCATTTTTGACCACTTTGAAAGATTGCATAACAATGGCTAGAAGGTAGTTCAACATCATCATCTTTCAATAGCTGTAATCGGTTCTGGCGTAGAATGGAGGTCTAGTGGTTGAAACTCCTTTGGCAATATTCATTGAGTAGCTTGTAGATGCCATGATCTATTCTCGGACGGTTAGGTCTTTGTTGAGAATATCTCTCTCGGATACAAATTGAAATTACCTACAAACATACAATAAACACAACTCTATACCCAATGGGGTGAATTAGGTAATGGACTAATATTATGGAAATAAAAATTCTTGCCAATTTTACACTTCTAAGCTAGTACCTTTACCAATTAAGCTTATGTCAATTTTCCCAATCACAATATATCGCCCAAATGTAAGTTTCTAAATAATATGCATATATAAAATAAAACCTCCAATAAATAAAGAGTTTATGGATAGAGAAATTGACATCGTTGATTTATAGTGGTTCGGCCAACTCTTTACTTACGTCCACTCCCCTAAGAAACGCTTGAAGATTTTCACTTAGTTGAATCTATAACTTACACTGCGTTTTTCGTGGCTCACTCGCAACCAAGAGTTTTTTCCCATAGGTTCACTCCAAACCTTTACACAAGAGTTTTCCAATGGCTCACTCTTAAACCCTTACAATGAGTTTTGTCCCATAGGTTCACTTACAACCTTTTACAATATTCACCTTTTTTAGTATGCTCACTCACAAAGGGATTTCACAACCTCAAGTTTATAAGAATGATAAAGTTTATAATACCACTTGGGCACTCACAAAGATAAAGAAGATTTAATGTGAGTTGCTAACCCAAGAAATCTAAGCTCACTACAAATGATATGAAAGTGTTGTGTGTGAACTTGATTATGAGAGTGTATGATAAAGAAGGTTTTGTTTACTCTTTGTTTTTTTCTTAGAAGAAATTATATGAAAGATCAAGAAGCATGCAAAATCGAAATAGAGAATCAATTTATAGAGAATGAAAGTTGTCCCTAATGTTTGCGCTGAGGCTGGTATGTCAGTCTGCATAGGCCGGTATACCGGTCTGCCATTACAACGATTATAAAATATTACTCTTAGACACCGGTAAGTGCAAAAAAGACTGATTTACTGACTGGTATGGCTATTGTCGGTTTCGTAGAGCATTCAAAATACGAAGGTTTACAGGTATGAATGCCGGTATGCTATAGACCGGTTCCAGTAATTGTGAAAACTCCACACTAACCTATATGTGGGATCGGTTGGAGTAGCCCAGTTCCAGAGGTGATGCAAAACTGCTCTGAACAGAATAGGGTCACCGATATGACGGTGTGGGGGATCGATATGCCGGTCTCAGTGCCAAAATGAAGAATTTGAAGATTAAAAATATTTTGCACATAATACATCTAAATAAATGTGCATATGTCTTATGAGCTCAGAGACTTAAATTATCATCTTACTTACAAAGAGAGCCTTAAGCTAAGACCAAATAAGATATTCTTCATTTGTCCCTTGAGTCTTCACATTCATTTGCTTTTTACCGCCATTGTGCTTAGACATCTTTTTATAATGTCCGCTATAGCTCGTCGAAGTCTTCTAGTGTTGCATCATCAAAATCTATCTTGAGAATATGTCGCTAAAAGTTTTCACATTCATTATATATTGAGCCATAATTTCATTTTTGCTAAGTTCTTACACCTTTTAACATTTCTTTGAAAGTAAAAAATAGAGAGTTTAACCATATTCTTTATCATACACTCTCCTAATCATAAAAGCTTACACACTACATCTTTATACTTGTTTAGCGAGCTTGAAAATTACCTTGTTAGCAACTCACATCCTTAATCTTCTTTATCCTTTGTGAGTACCCAAGTTATATTGTAAGATCTTCTTTATCTTTCAAACACTTGTGGTTTTGGAATTAAATTGTTGAGTGAGTATACTCAAAATGGTGATTCTATTGTAAATGTTAAAGAGTGAACCTATGGACAAAAAGTCTTGGTATTGTTGTAAAGGTTTGGAGTAAGCTTAGGAACAAAACTCTTAGTTGTGAGTGAGCCACGGAAAACTCATAGTGTAAAGTGTGGAATCACTTATGCATGGTGGAAAGTTTTAAACGCGGTTTGAAGGAGTGGACGTAAGCATTGTTGGTCGAACCACTATAAATCTCGTTGTCAATTTCTCTAACCCTTACTCTTTTTATTCATCACAAGTTTTATTTTATATTTGCATATTGTTTAGAAATTCGCATTTGGTAATAAATTATGATTGTAGAAATTGAACACTAAGCTTAATTGGTAAAGTTACTAAGTGGCTTAAAATCGTAAAGATATTTAATTCTGTAATTTTTGGCCAATATCCAATCCCTCATCCCCAAGTATATTTAGTGTTGTTTGAGTGCTTGTAGGTAATTTCATTTGGTATAATTAGTGTTGTTTGAGTGCTTACAAGTAATTTCAATCATGTGTATTTTTTCACTCATGCATGATGCATGTTCATAAGAAAATGTATGATACCATTTACCTTCCTACATGTGTCGAGTTATTAATTAGTAATTACAAGCAACTACTAAGATAGAAGGAAGCTCACAGTTTGATTTGATTGAAATAGGTGAGCTGAAAATGAATGCCAGAAAGAAATGGTGAATATTTTCTTGCACTTACAGACCTTCACCAGATTTGAGTTTGTGGTCTGCAGCTGTGCCAGGTCACTTGAGTGAAAATGTGAAGAAATGGAAGCCTTGTGCACCATATCCATGAAAAATAATTATTTCTTTCTCTTCTCTTGGTTATCAGAATGATCACTAGTACATAAGCTGAGATGTGATAATCAAAGTAAGTTGCATCACCATTCATGGAGTTGGAGATTCTCACATCAATCAATCCTGATGCTATGATGCATGTAGTCACCAACGAATTTTTTGTTCTTCACGCGTGTAGCAATAAACATTTCCTTTATCAGATGACAATTGTACGATGCATTTGTTTTCAAATTTTTATCTTTGACAAGCGGTAAATATGTTAGTATTTACCACCCATCTAACTTAATATTTTGTAAGTATCTCAAGTCTTGTGAATGTTTTGATGTGTTTTGGGTTCATTTTACAGATACAATTAACATAAGGACTTAAAGGGATCAAATTAGGACGAAACTGATGAAATATGGATCAAATATGGGCAAAACTAGAATTACAGAGCTCATCGCAACACTGAACATGCGCGTCTCGATGCAAATGAAACAGAATGTGCCAAACTAATTATACATGCGCGTCGTGACGCTGGACTCAGCGTGTCGCGATGCTAAACCCAACGCGTTGTGACGTGAAGCCCTGAGCGTCGCGAATCTCAACAATACGCGTGATCACATTGCAACGCTGGAGCTTGCGCGTCGTGACACGCCCACGCGTTCCAGGATTCTAGTAAGCTTGCTAAAGAATGAACCAAAGCCCCTATATAAGAGAGCTTGTTCTAAGCCTTAGATACAAGTTTGAAGAGAGTTTTAAACCCTACTTCTAGAGCTTCTAAGGTGATCTTTGAGGGAGAGTAAGGCACATCAAGCATCATATAGCATTGTTATTCAACATCAAAGAAAATGAAGGCTTTGATCTTCAATAGAGTTTATTATTTCCTTCTCTTTATGATGTTTTGTTTAACATTGATTATTAACCAAGTAATCTCAACTATGTGTTTGTGTTGTAACTAAATACATTATCTAGGGTTGTGATGAAACCCAATATTGATAATTTTATAAATTGAATTACTTTATATCTTATGTAATGTTTGGCTTATTTATCTCGAATTTAGATCTTAATGCTTCTTGTTGATTGATCACCAATAAGATTGTTGTGGTAAATTTAGATGAACTTGAAAAGGGGATTTTAGGTTTAGCCTTAAATTCAATAACACACGATCTCATTTTAATGGATTTCCCTCCATGATAGAAATATACATGTAGGGTGTGAGTAGCCATAATTGGAACTTGACCTTAATGAATTTGGGATTTCTTAGTTAACATATAAATATAGTTAAATGAGTTACTTTGAATATTTGTATTCGACCATCGAAAGAGGCTTGTAGATACCTATGTGTTCCAGGTTAATAAGTCAATATATTGCACAAGTATAGGGTAATCAATTCATCTTTAGAGGAATATTGGGAGGATTCACAATCCTGGATATTTTCATATCATTGATTAACTTTGGAATCTATCATATTTTTTAATTATTTATTTTAGATAAAATCATCATCCAACCAACAACTACAATCAATTTCAATTAGATGTTTGTAGAAAATTAGCTTCAATAATTAATAGCATAAGTAACAAGTCATCGTGGGATCGATATATTTTATACTACTTGAGCGATACGTGCGCTTGTGTAACGTGTGAACACCGCGATCAGTCTTCCACTGTTTGTATTTAGAAAAATGCAACTTTTCTCACAAACCCAGGAGAATGCTGTAAAGTCATATAAGTGATATGCTTCAATGGTACCATTTGTGTACATTTTTAACAGCATGAGTATCAGCAAAGCAAGATATGTCATTACAACAACAAATAAAGGAGCTGAAACTCAACTTTCTGATTGCAGTTTAAGCTGATAATACAGTTGCCTCAGCCATAAGGCTAAGAGGTTATATTACAAGAGGCTGTCCCATTTAAAAGATCGGGATTCAGCTCTGTTTGGTCTTTCTGCAGTCCCTTTCGAAAGCACTCGCAAATACCTATCCATACTCAAATGGATGTACAGAAAAATCCTAAGATTACTTATGAAAGTCCTTGGCAAAATCAGTATTGCTCGAGAACTAAAGATCCTACAATCCGCGACAGAAACTGCCTTCAAACTTGCACACCATTGCAATAGCTGTATAAACCATCTGATAACATTTTTGCAGGTTTCGTAGGCCCATTTTGGTACACGTTCTCCTTTGCAATTCCATTACCAAGCTTAGCGGGGAGATTTCCTTGACTGCCAGAGCTTTGTATTTGTATAAGAGTATCTAACTGCCCACATGCTGCTGCTATAAGCCCTGCATTTGACACAACAATATGATGATTAACAAGATAATATTTCATAAATATGAAGAGCTTTTCTGCATATGTAACTCGAACCAATCAACCAAGTGGATAAATGTCTATCAGCTTTGGGCACACGGTCCGTCACGATTTTGTTATTGGGCTTTTTAACCCAAAATGTGGCTTGTAAATCAGTCCAAAAACTCCCTCATTAATGATGTGGAATGTTACAACAATGCAGCAAATCAAATTAGGTCAGGTTTGATAAATCACAATAATAATTTTTCCTCAAGTTTTTCCACTCATCTTAACTAGTTAAACAGAAGTTCCATTTAATAATAACCACAAGTTTCTCAGGATATTGTAAAGTCAATCACAGCTATCTTAAGAAAGCATTTAATAACGATGAGAAATGTTACCTAAGAACAAAGCAGAGGGTTTTCCTGGCCTAGATTTGTATTCAGGATGGAACTGAACACCAATGAAGTAGGGATGGTTCGGAAGTTCAACAATCTGCAGCATAAGTAACATTGTTGGCTCAAACTTGTAAACTATCAAAGTATGCATCATCAAAGTAACTTAAGAGGAGAATAATTTTACAGATGAAATCCCATATACCTCCATGCGTTGGCCAGTCTCATCCTTGCCAGTGAAAGAGAGACCGGCATTTTCAAAGAGTGCTACCATATCAGGATTCACCTCGTACCTATGACGATGTCTCTCGTCAATGAAAGTTCTATTTCCATATCTGATAACACACACAGCACAAGGGTTAGCTAATCTGCGAGGCGCAGAACTTGCATTACTATGTCAAATTTATAACTGAAACCATACTTCTGAATTTATGTCAAAAGTGAGATAATACTCACAATTTTGCAGATTTGCAGTCCTTAACTTGGAAATATGTCCTTCTTGATCCAAGACGCATGGTGCCTCCCATATGAGTTTTTGAGCCCTGTTTGAATGGCAGAGAGTTAAAAAGGTAAGCTAGATAAGTTATTTGATTTCACATTAAACGACACACAGATACAAACCTCTGGCATAAATATAACACATGGATTTTTGGTGTTAGGATCAAATTCAGTGCTGTTAGCATCTCCCAGACAAAGAACAGATCGTGCAAACTCAATGACAGCAACTTGCATTCCCAGACAAATGCCAAGGTAAGGAATTTTGTGTTCCCTTGCATACTTGGCTGCGAGAATTTTCCCTTGCACTCCTCTATCACCAAAGCCTCCTGGAACAAGAATACCGTCGGCACCCTGAAGACACAGTCTAGTTAGAGCAATGCTAGAGAAAGTTGCCAACGCTTGACGAAGAATTATGACAGACAGCCGATTGAATCAACTATTTTAAGACCAACCTTAAACAACTTCCATGCAGCCTTATAAGCATCAGAATTCTGCTAGGAAAATATTATTTGTCAAGATGTGAACAAAAGTAAAAGAAAAATATTAGTTACAACAGATGGATCAGAACAACCACTAACTTCCTTTTCAGTTGCATCTTCAAGATCGCAAGCTGGAATCCAATCAATGACAAGTTTTTTGCCGAGATCAACAGAAGCATGTAAAAGAGCCTGTAGACAGCGTAACAACTGTTATGGCCAGCAACAACATCATACATTAACATTCATACAACAGCCAAATTCAGACCATATGAATTATAAAATGAATCAGTACGCATCACATGAAATTCAATTTGACAAAATTTTTCAAATCTCTGAAAGGATGGAATAGGAAAATCTACCTTCAATACAGAGAGATAGGCATCTGAAAGACTTGTATATTTTCCAACCATGGCAATTCTGACCTGCAAAAGACCAACACATAAAGATGAGACCGTGGCAATAATCCTTGAAAAATGTATAGCTTGAATTTGAGAACTGCTGGGAGACCCACTGGCTCATGTAACGCGTCACAGATTTCAGCCCTTGAACTCCATTCCATTAAGGAAGGCTTCTTTGTAGTACTGCAAATTATTAAACACAATTGCGTAAAAATTCGTGGATATGAAAAATAATGCATGTGGATGTACAGAGCTTATATGATCTGATGAGCGATCAATATATCATATTTATTATTCCTAAATCTTATATTTTGTGAGTTAATTCGAGTTTCTTGAGTGTTTTGATGTGTTCTTTGTGTTGTTATAGGATGGGATACATATGGAAAGACATGGATTTGAAACGTCGACAAATCATGGTATTTTGCACCATTGATCTCTTAATTTACATAGCCTTCAGTATTTTTATCATAACTTTTTCATACAATATCCAAATGCGATGATTCAAGCTGCATTGGAAAGAAGACTCAAAGACGATCGCGTACATATAAAGAACATATAATTTGGCCAAGGGACGAGAAAGGTATAAGTATTTTAAATTACATCTCAGAACCAGTCCGAATAGAGTGTCTGGGCGTGCGAGTGACACACTATGCCACCTATTGGCGCACCAATGGCTTCTCATTGGAACACCAATATGCTCGAAATCCTTATTTTAATGAATTTCTTAAGAAGGAAATCTTCCAACAACTCCTATATAAGCACAAGTTCGTCCCAAACCCTAAATATTATACAAAAGAAGCCTCATAACTCAATTTTGGAACCTCAGAGCATAGAAGAACACCTAGATCAAGGCAAAAACAAGTGCTTCGACCGGCATTGGAGATTGAAGACGAATATTGCAAACAATAGTTCTTTCTTCTCTTTTCTCTCCAATTTATCTTTATAAGTTCTTGTCTTGTATCTATGATTAACTTGCGTCTATTGAATATCATGAGTAGCTAAATCATTACTCTAGGGTTATAATGGATCTTAAGCACTATATTTAATTAAGTTTCATATTTTTATTCGTTTAGGTTTGTTATTTAATATTTATTATTCTATGTGCTTTGATGCATGTTTTATTTATCTGGCCAACGATAAAATAGTCTTGGTAAAAACTTAGGAACTCGATGGAGGGAATTTAGGTTAATCGTGGGAATAATAGTGCATGATCTAGTTCTTTTGAATAAATTTCCCTTCAAAATAGAAATGTACATGTTGGGCATGCGTAACCACTATTAGAACCTGATCTTAATGAATTTGGTTTAAATTAATTAACCAAGACATATAGTAATTGGTTTAAGTTGAATATTTCTACCTGACCATTGAAAGAGACTTGTAAATAGTTTAATGTTTTAGGTTAATAATTCATAACAACTACCTAATTGAATGAATTGTGCTTGAACCCATTGTTTGTGTGTTTAGGTGAAGTTACAACCCTAAATTCTTATATCATATAAGGTTTTATCCAAAGTTGTTATTTGTTCTTTATTTAATCTTCAGTTAAATTAGTTTAATCAACTCCTTCTTCAACTATTTGTTTAGCTGTAGTTAAGTAAGTTTAGTTTTAGTATTAATAAGAGAAATAATAAGTTCATGTGGGTACGATATCCGACTAATAGTTACTATATTATTTAAGCAATACGTGTGCTTGCATGCGATTTAAAATCACGATCATGATACAACCTAAAATTGGAAGGATGAGAAGTGAGAGTGATAGACAAACCCTTGAAGGTTCAGTACTTTTAAGATTGCTTCATGAGCCTTCTGATCCTAACAAAGACGAGAAACAGGCATGTGAGTTTTAAGAAATGGCAACTACATAAAAAAAAAAGTTTAAAGACTACTACAGATTTACTTACTCTTAAAAGCAAGGGAATATGCCATATGTTGGGAACATCATAGACAGTGATGATGTTTTCTGCCTGGAAAGCATGAGGTATTAGTGAGCAAGAATCTGACAAAAGCAGATTATTAACATTGAAGTGTAACACTAATAAGATGTTTATCACTTTAATCAACACACCGGAACATGGCAAAACTGAGAAAGCTTTTCCTTTACATTCTCGTCAAGTGCCTGAAAAATACAATATGATTTAGAACCAGAGGCCAACATTCTCAGTTTTTTAATTTTTTTTTTTTTTTTTTGTGTGTGTGTGTGTAATAGAGATAGAGATAGAGATAGAGAGATCAATCTACCTCTGTGCTGCGACAGGCTAAGATATTTGGTGTCAAACCCTGACTTCTGAGTTCCCGAACACTGTGCTGGGTTGGCTTTGTTTTCTGAATTACATGGTAAAAACGTATGTCACTTTTTTCATTAGCTTTATAGCTAATTCTAATTGGTCAAATTTCTGTAGCTGTATAATAAGTTACCTGTTCACCAACAACATTAAGAACTGGCACTAGGCTGACATGAATCAAGCAAAAGTTACCAGGACCTGAAATAAATAGCATCCAAGAAAATGTCAACTATTCACAAAATATTAAAAAACAAAAAGGACTTGGACTGAATCATATAGAGTTGCGCAGGAAATATTCTTACCCACACGATATGAGAACTGCCCCAAAGCCTCGATAAATGGCATGGACTCGATGTCTCCTGCATGCAGAAAATTATCCTTCAGCATAAAGGAAACAGGAATTAAACAGCTTATACCAACAGAAGGATATAAACCTGCTGTTACTATACCTATAGTTCCTCCCAATTCTATGACACAAACATCTGCTGGACCTTCCTGTCCATCCACTGGTATCATTGCAACTCGCTCAATCCAATCTTGAATTTCATCAGTAATGTGAGGAACAACCTACAGATGGCAAGACCACATAAAGGACATAAATTACACATGAATTTTGTTGTAAGAAATAGCAGAATATGTGACAAGCCCCTGGGGTGTGGCTTTGTGGCAAAATGCTGATGACTTGGTTTTTAGGTCCTGCATTCGAGTCCAGTGTCGTATTTCTTACAAGAGCCTGGGGCAGTCAGGGGTTCTATCTGCTCCGCTTAAGCCCGAGTCGGGTGAGTTAGCGGCTGGGTTTCCAACGTTTCAAAAAAAAAAAATATGTGACAAAATATGCACTAAAATTATACCTGAACTGTCTTTCCCAAGTAATCTCCCCTTCTCTCCTTATCGATAACAGACTGTCATATAACAAGAAAATGTACGAAAAAAATATATTAGAAACTGGTATCAGCTAAGTCTAATGATCTTTGGCACCTCTAGCTCTGACGTACGAAAATTAGACAGTAAATAAATTAATCCAACACACTTGCCTGGTAAATCTTCCCAGTAGTGATGTTATTATCACGGGTCAACTTGATATCCAGGAACCGCTCATAGTTTCCGAGGTCAAGGTCCACCTTTCAGAAACCAAAGTTAGAAAAAGAAAATTCATTAGCAACAACCTGCTTCAATTAATCTCTCATCTTTTATAAGATTTTAACACTTTAGCTCATTGCTTGTCTATAAACATCATATTTAAAATGCAAAATTTTGAGCTTTCAACTCATATATTTACAGTTGCTAATCTAAAAAATCCAGGAAACTGATCCAATACCACTCCATTTCAGTAAGCATGGGAAAAGGTAAACGTAGACATGCAGGTCAAAAATTAACAAATACCACCAAGAGAATGCAGAAACACGAAGATATTCTCTAAAATACAACAATACATAAAAGAAAGGAAAATTCTATGTACCTCGCCGCCATCATCCAAGACAAATACTTCCCCGTGCTCAACAGGGGACATTGTTCCGGCATCAGTGTTCAAGTAAGGATCTACAACAAGATTAATAAATAGATTGCAGTAAGTACAAGGGTAATATTTGACAGTTCTGAACCAGGAAGAGGCAAAACAGAAATTGATGCAGACACATTAGTCTAAACAAAGATACATATATTGCAAATTTACACAGAAATAAGTAATCATCTTCTGATAATGGAGATTTGCAAAACATGTTTAAGAAAATCAGCTTCCTCCTCAATTAAAGAAGTGGTGAAATAGAACAACAAAATGCATAATATCTTATCAGCTGCAAAACCAACATATTTTCAGCATAAATTGCCAAAATACATGAAAGATTTGATCCCCAGAAAAGAAATTTGAAAAGACAAAAGATCCAGGATGTTATTTAAAACATTTATTCAAATACTTAAAGGCAATTAATCAAACTGCTTCCAAGAAAATTAAAAGAAAAAAGAAAGAAAGGAAGTAGAGACCAATCTTGATGGAAGTAACACGGAGTCCACAGGCCATAAGAAGAACACCAATACTGCTGGCTGTGACTCCCTTTCCAAGTCCACTTACTACTCCACCAGTCACCAATACATACTTTCATTTTCTTCATGGTTTCTGCTTCTGTTTCAGAAAATATAAACAGGCATGTCATACAAATTATTACTAGTAAATGACATAGCACATGGAATATGAAGAAGAAGAAGAAGAAGAAAACTGGAACCTATTCTTTGATATTAATTAATTAAACTGTTGTGTGTCAACTTGGAGTTAAAATATAACTGAACAAGGGAACTTATAATAATACTATTTACTTTATCTGCTTAATTTTTTGTCTTGGTAGTTTTGGATAAGAAGCTGCAAAGAGCATGATCTAAGCAAAACAAATTGTTTTTGGGTAATTAATATATAAAACAAAGAGCTCAAAGGAACCAAGAAGCTCTCATTAGCTGGCTCAAAGCTGTAGAACAAGAGAGAAAAAGAAAGAACAAGAATGCAATACAAGAAACAGAATGAAACTGGGTTCTGGTTTTGGTGAGTGTTGGCGGCTTTTTATATACAAATTGGTGAAATTGCCACCCTTAATCAACTTTATTACAAAATTAAAAATTAAAAAAATTACACTAATTTTTCATGCGGATGCAAAGTAAATATTTTATCGTGTATATTTTTTCAAAACACACACCGACTATATATATATATATATATACATACATACACACACAAAAGAAAAAAAAATACTATGTGTCTTAACAAGAGGCCCTTGTTTCTTTTTGTCTGTTGTCCTGAGCAAGGAAACTGTGAGCCCTGTGACGGGAGAGAATCTTGGATACTCCGATAACAATGCACCCTTCAACTAAATTTCTTATCATTTTTTTTTATAATGTTTGGTTGAAGTGTGCCCTTGGCAAGTTATATTGAACTTAGTACCTAAATTTTTTTTCATGATAAATAATTTGTCTCGCTTAAATGAAATCATATTCTTATCTCTCTCTAAATTTATTTTATTTTATTTTATTTTTTTAAAGTTCGATAACTTTTTTCTTGATATTAGAATAGTCACCATCTGTCCCAATCGTTGGTCAAATTGGACTTTTAGAAAAAAGGTTGAATTCACATGAAATGTGTATATATATTTTTTAATATTACATTACTTGTCTAACAAATACCAACAGTAGAATTAGAAATATAGCCTATCAAATTCCAGCACTAAAATTTTGTCGCTAAAGTAAAGGCTATAACTACTGATATATAGCCTACTAAATCCAGCACTATAAGAAAGTTGGTCTTCAGGGACCACAATTCTCATCACTAGAAATAGAAAATTTGGTCGCTAAAAGGGCGTTAGGATTTTGGGGACGGATTTTTTCATTTTGCTTCAAAGAGGTAGAAATTTTACTTCTACAACACGTGGGGAAGCTTGACCCTCGCCCTCACTTTAAATATATTATTTTGGTTCATCTATTGAATGGATACAGGTTTGACAAAGAATTAAATTCAATGTTGAACTGAGTTGTGATAGGTTTTTCGTAATCTATTGGCACGTATATTTTCATCGTACTATATAGTTAAAATTCAGTTATATTTAACTTAGGGAATTTGGCAAAATTAGCTAAAAAAAATTTTTATTTGTCAAAATGAGCAACAATATTTGGTTTTGTCAAAATGACTATTTTCTCCTAAGTCTACCCAAAACTCTTTTTTTTTTATTATTTAAAACTTTGGATATCTGAAGTTATGACTTCGCTATCCGAAGTAATTTGAAGATCTGAAGTTAACTTCGGATCTCCGAAGTACTTTTTTGGTATTTTTATAATATTTCCCTTTATATTTATTTTATTAATATATATATATATATATATATATTAGATATATATATATATTAAAAAATAAATTTATTTATTTATGATTATTTTTTGAACTAATTTTTCTAAATTCTTTTTTTTTTGTTTGCTTTTGGAATTTATATGTAAAATCAAATATTATATATATATATATATATATATATATATATATATATATATATATATATATATATATATATATAATAGTTATTATATAGTAAACTTACTATACATCAAAATGAAAAATTACAGATCAAAATCAATGTCAGTCAATACATCACCAGACCTAGTGTCTCTTCAGCTGACATCTTCCTTATAATCTCTAACGTCTCATGTAATGATCGCTCGCTTCCTTTCTACCGATCCTCATGCTCGTTTGCCGATCCTCCATTCTCTTCTGATGATCCTCCTCTATCGCAAATATGCGATCATGTAACAAAGTGACTAATGGATCACCTGGAGGATGAGAAGCTTGTGATGGTCCAACGTGAGATATGTTGGACATTATGACCCATAGCGTCACTACTTGTAAAAGACATTGTGGTTTTTGTACAAATTAACTATGGGGCAATGGAAATTTCTATTTTATCATTTTGTAATTAGATTACTTGTATATATATAAGTGATAAAAGTCCTTATGATTAGTTCTGGATTATAAGATATGAGACAGTATCAATCCACGAAGGTTTAATCATTAAATATATCTAGTCGTAGTATTATCGAGACTGGACATCGATAATGCGGAATAGACCAGTATTGCACTTGTGCGTGTTATGGAAGCGTAACAACATATTTCTCATATATTTAAGTATTTGATACTTATGCAAGTGTGATAAGAGGTTGTGTTTGTCGATGGTACGAAAACAGCTTCGCTCTGGATAGACCACTCGGAATCCCATTGGTAGTATGACTATGTGTCTATAGGAATCCGATTCAGGGTAGGTGTATTTGGTCTTAACCTGAGACTTGCATCGCTAATACTTGCGACAATCAATACGCTTTGGTTTTGGTCGTTTGGGACTTTAACAGGTTATGTGTACGCCTCTTCTGGGTTTATTGAGAATCGTAGTGTATTGGGTGTGATGTCAATAAAGAAGTATCACTTCAGTCATATGGAGATGATGATCACGCAGGGATATAGAACTGGTTCTCTATTATGTTGCAACTATCGGGATAATATGACAAGGTCATGATTATCTGATTATAGAGACTAGTTGCTTGTGATCCGATATATGCTTCGTACGGGGCAGACACTATTCCAGCCCCAGACCTTGCATGTGACATCTGATACTCGATCGCAATACGCAATACTAAGTATACTACGCCTGTTATAGATTATATATTCCTTAAAGAATATTTCTGGAGAATTGGGTAGGCACGGCGCTTTGCTAGAAGCCACCATGTCTTATAAATCGGTAAGAACGTGGTACCCGGGTACGCACGTGTTCGGATAGTCCGACGACCAGATTTACTGCCAACATATCCAGGGATCTCATGGGTCGCTTCCCGAAGATTCACCGATGACGTTTGACTCGAACATAATTAATCTGGGATTAATTAGAAGAGAGAGAAAATTAATCTATGATTAATTACAGCGAGAATTTATCTGGGATAAAATTCAATTAATAGAGAGAAACGATTAATTTGGAATTAATCGATAAAATTAATATATTCGATTATTAAATGAAATTAGATTTCATAACGGAATTAAAAATTGAATTTTAATTCGGGCGAACGAATTAATTTAGAATTAATTCGCGAGCGACTTTAATAGTAATTTTGCTAGGCATAATTATTTAATTAAATTTGATAGCCCGGAATGTGTTTGCGGGCCCACTCGATTTTGAATTAAAGTGGGGCCCACAAATCACATCACCTAGTCAACTTTATCAAGCTTTTTCATGATGGAAGTTGTTAGTTGTTGGTGATGACTTTTAAAACACTCAAGTATGATTGAAATGAGTGACCTTTACTAACTTAGATTTGGTAAATGTTATTTTATTGATTTTTTGAAAATCAAATATTAGTAACCCATTCACTCATCTCTCTCATCACACTTTTTCATCTCTTTCACGCCAAAAGCATCTCTCCCTCTCATCTTGTTCATATTGTCGTGAACAACAAGACATATAGGAAAGTTTTGTTGCAAAATTTATCCTAAGCTAGCACTTAAAGAGTCATCCAGGTGATAGGGAAACCATTCCCAAGAGTTTGGAATTCATTCATCAAGCTTGGAGCTTACCATACAATCAAAGAGAGGAGTTTGGAGCACTACACAAGGAGCAAAAGTTTTGAAATTACCACATACATCCAATCCGTTCAATGTAAGTATTTCCGCTACTTCTTTGCGTATTCACACTTATCTTATGCTTAATGATCTTGGGATTGATCTTAGAGACCCAACAATGGTATCATAGCATATTAAGCATGAAATTGAATTAGGGTTCATAATCTTGAATTTGGGTATTTTGCTTGGAGCATGATTTTATCAAATTGAGTGTTTGAGTATGCTTAGATTATGATAACTAGGAGTTATGCATGATTAATTTTATAAAAAATTGATTGGATTAATTTTCCCAAATTTGCTTACATTGGCCGAAAATATGATGAACCCTAAACTCATGGTGATTTTGATTTTAGACCATTGGATGTGTTTAAAATATTAGGATATATTGATTTGTGATTTAATTGGATTGAAATCAAAATTAATGAAAAAAAATATTCATATTGCCGTGAGCATCAAGAAGCATGTTAGAGTTGATTTTGCTTCAATAATGTAGGACATGTATTGAAAATGATAAAGCATGATTAATTATGTAAATTAGTATTTTGGAAATGTTAATTTGAATAATTATTATGGCTATACACTTTAATTAAATAAATTGTGATATTTGGAATATTAGAATTAATTAATTAGGCTTAATTTGGAATTGGGCTAAAATTGTTATATTTGGGCCTAATGGGCTTTTGAGCCAAGTTGGTTTAGGATAATTGGATTGGATCCAAATTGGGCCTAAAACCATACCATTAACTCCAAATATAATAAATAGGTCTTTAAATAATTAATTGGGCCTAATGGGCCAAAATTAATTTTATGGCAAATGGTGATTCCTTATTGGGCTTTGGTTCCCAAAGTCCATGCCTTAAGAAATTAATTGAAAGCTCATTGGACTTTAATTAATTAACATTTGATGTTAATTGGGCTTTGAGACCCATTAAGATTAAATTTAGAATCTAAATCGTAAAGGCACATTAAAAGTGTAATTATTTAATTTGGAATAAATAAAGAATTAGTATTGAATACAAATTAAATTAGATTTAAAATTGTAGTTCAATATAATTAGAGAATACGCACTTTGAGTACTTATTCTCAAACGAGTTGGACTCGCACAAATCAAATCGTTGTTTGAATATTGGATGATCACTTAATTCAAAGATTAATTAATTGGATTAGATTGATTGAATAACATGCTTTGTGTGAATACATGAATGTATTATATGAATAATGTATATCATATGGATATTAGATAGGTGAGGGCAATTTTGAAAATTATTGTAATAAATTTAGAATTTATTAAATTGGACCTGCGTGTCCAGCCTTTATCTCTCGACTCTTTGTAATTCTCTTCTCACCAATTCCCCTCAATGTAATTAGGTTTCTTTATTGTATTATGTAATTGGGTAGAAGTTAGAATAGTGCTAGTCGGGGAGAGGAATAAGTGATTTGTTCTGGGAATAATTTGTGAGATATCCATCTGCATATCATTATTATTTTATTTATCACGCCTTATTATGCTTTTAGAATGCATGCTTAAGGGTGTATGATGAGACCTAATCAAAGATAATTAATTGGTTGCCAATTACGCGAAAAACCCTCAATTAAATATTAAGCGTTTTCATTCCATTGAATGGTTCTTTCTCAAAATCCAGGATTGGCATTGGTTTGTTGGCCAAAGTCAAGATTAATGTCCATTGCGGATGTGTTTGAACCATGAAAACTTTGTTCCATATCACATGTCTTGGGCAAGTGTGATTTGTTGGCCAAAATCAAGGTCACTTCTTGTTCATCGACATGGATTACTTAGGGATTTTGTTTTAGTATGAGATTATATTTTTATATTGTAATAGATTTTATTTTAATATTTTAATAATTTAATTTTAAAATTTAATAATAAAAACATCAATTGTAGTGATTATGTGCCACATATATTTTTTTTATTTTAATAGAATATTACACTATATCTTTTATTATAATAGGTAATAAAAAAAATTATAGAGATGAGGTGTCATATGATGCGATGAGAAATCTTTAAAATATTTAAAGTTTATATATATATATATATATATATATATAATATATATATATATATTATATATATATTATATATATATATATATATATAAAATGTTTTTCTTATTATATATATTGCCAATTTTATAATTTAATAGTAATTTTTAATTATAATAGGATAATATAATATGTTTTCTTATTATAATACAGTTCTTATTAAATTATAATATGTATTTTTATTGTAATAAGTTTTTTTATTTAATACAAAATTAATTGTAAAGATATTTTAATTTTATAATTTAATAATAAAAATTAATTGTATATATTAAGTGCTAATATATTTTTTATTTTAATGAGAAATTATAATATGTTTTCTTATTATGATAGGTTTCTTTATTTTAATTTTATAATTTAACAATAATATTAAAATATTAATTAATTAATAAATTAGTAAGTTTCTTACTTTAATAGTAGATTATGTTTTTATATTGTAATATGTTTCTTATGTTAATAATTTATTATTTTAATTTTATAATTTAATAATAAAATAATTGTAGAGATATTTTAATTTAATAATAAAAAATTAATTGTAGAGATTAGGTTAATTGTAAATAATTTAATAGTGTTTTTATTTTAATATTATAATCTTATATGTTTTCTTTTTATAATAAAATTCTTATAAATTTAATATGTATTTTTATTATCATATGATCTTTATTTAATATGTTATTAATTTAATTTTATAATTTTAATATAAAATCGTCAGGTAGTGCGAGGAGGAAGATTAAAAATATTTAATTTTTATATATGAAATACGATATATATATATATATTATATATATATATATATATATATATAATATATATTATATATATATATATAACCAAATATCATACGAATTATATGGATCCAATATAAGTGCCCACTCTACCTTCTTTGCAAATTCTAATTTTATTATTATTATTATTATTTCAAAGAGATACAACAACGTGAATTAAATACAAGTAGACCCGGCCAAGGTTCCGGTTCGGAACCGAACCGGTTGGAATCGGACGGTTCCGGATCCAGAACCGAACCGGAACCTGACCGGTTCCAGCGGTTCCAACCGGAACCTGACCGGTTCCACGGTTCCAACCGGACCGTAACCGTAAGGTTCCTCTTGGAACCGAAAGTTAAAAAAAAAAAAAAAAATTCTATTTTTAAAATTTATTATTAAAATAATAATAAAAAAAACCGGAAGGGGAACCGTAACTAAACCGGAACCAACCGGTTCGGTTCCGGTTCGGTTTACGGTTCTGATTCCACTTAAGTGTGGAACCGGAATTAACCGGTTCGGTTCCGGTTCCACACTTGTGGAACCGGGAACCGGCCGGTGTTCGGTTCTGAACCGGAATCGAACCGCCGGCCGGGTCTAAATACAAGTACCATCTTTGCTCTTTTGATTTATAATTTAATTTTCTTTGAGGGGATTCAAACACGTGAATTCATAGCTACTCCCCTCTATGTGGTTTATACTTTATATAACTCAATACATAAATTGTTGACGGCTGATTTTGGTTTCAGAGGCAATATGAGAATATCACTCCCGAGACTAATCCTCCCTCAATAGTGAATTTGTTTGGTTATGGGGGACCAAAGGCAAATTTAGCAAAAGACAGATAAACACACCAATCAACAAGGAGATTTAACGTGGTTCGGTGGATTTGGATCCGACCTACGTCCACGGACACAAACGGGATGATACTTTTATTACTTAAACACTCTTTTCGGGTCTCTTTCTGTTTTCTACAAGTCAGAGCTTGAAGATTCAGATCTCGTATTTTTGATGATGCCTTTTACACATACTATGCCCTCCTATTTATAATAACACAGAAATCAGACTCCTATTTGCATAAGAAATCCTAATTTGAACTTAGTCTCTTCTCCTTGCAAGGATTCCTAGCCTGATATTCCCTTCTCTCTTCTTATTCCTTTTCGGATTCTGACTTCATTTCCTTGTGAGAGTAGGATAACTCGTTTTATCTTACCCGTAAGAATAGGGTGTCGTCATCTTGAAAGCGTCTCGCCATCTGGTCGGTCTTCATGAGGTCGGTCATGACAGTCTTTTATGCTGAGAGTGTTTCTGCCGACCTTATAGTGCTCGGTCATCCGTACCAAAGTGATCGGTCTTTACATGTTGTGGTCGGGTCGGCTTTGATGATCTCAACCAGTCAGTGAATTACCCTTCTGTCCTCGTCGTGCTGTCTTAAATGTTATAGTGCCTGAAAACACCATCAACATAAATATTAGGTTTTTTAGTGTAGGGAAAATAAATATATTTAATCAGGGTGATTTTTGTAAGATAATTTATATTTTTCTTTCAGAATTTTTTTTCTAATTCATATATAAGTTAGAAAAATTTTCAATTTTTTTCTATTAAGTAGTAACTGTCTAAAATTAAGAGATAAATTAAAAAAAAAAAAAACAAATAAAGAAGTAAAATAATAAAATATCTTAAAATAAATTAAATTAAGATTTCAAGATATAAAGTCTTAACGAATCCCTAACTACCATTGTATGTGAGTAGTGGTTATATTGAAAAACTGTTTTCTACGACCAAATCATTGACGATTTTTTTGATGGAACTTTCATGGAACTTTCCAACCACCATAACTAAACCAATCCAATATAATATATTGAAGATTTTATGCCTTGTCTAGGGTCATTGACAAGGCCATGTGGATTTTGAATTTTGATACCCCACCACATTTTGTTATTTTCAGTGTGCCCCCATTCATTTATTGTCCTTTTTCAATTTCTGTAAAATCACTTCTGAAGATGATACCCTTCAAGTAGATATGTAGAATCACTTTTCATATAACCTAGCTTGACCACCAGTACATGGTATCAATGTGGAATTTTATAACTATCCGGATCCATCAACTTAGTAGATATTATATGTTTTAGACATTCAGTTTATTACAGGTTTTGTTATTAGATTTTACAACCTAAAACATTTATATTAAGTTTAGGGATTCGTGGGTGCTACGTGCCAACTATATAGGCACACATAACTAAGTGTTTTATGATATGTATGGTATTTCGAAGGGTCTTGTGGCAATTCGAGAAACACTAAACCTCTCAAACAACTTTCATTGACTATTAATCCGCTACTTTTTAATGTTTTATTATTCAAACTAAAAGAGCTTAAATAGACATTTGACTCTTATAAGCCATGCATTAGTGGCTTATAAATTAGTTCAATATCCTCATCGCTAATAAATGTATGATATTATAAATTTATCCTCGCTTTATGGTTTTAATAACTTTATCTATGCTTGATTTGTTGGCAAATCTTTTCTTAATTGAAATCAGGTAGATTTTGGCTCTGTTATCCAAAGATTTTGTCTTCCAAGAACAGCAAAAATATTTTTGTAAAATTTATTTGCTATTCTATGTCATCATTAATGGAATTTGGTCTCCATTGTAAAAGACATTATACACTGAGTCTTTCAGATAAAGTCATAGTACATGTTATGATAATTTAAAATGACCAATTAATGCATGCATGTATATGAATTGATTCTCGTTTTCAATTGAGTAAGTGGGGATGCTTTTGCCTTCTGCTATAATTGGAATAGCAATAGAGGTTCATAATTTGTGGTTAGGCTTAAATATTATTATTTAATTAGATTGAGACTTTAAGCCTTTAAATAATATTGTTTAAAAACTAATATAGATATTAAGCTCCCCAACAACAGTATCAATTGAACCTTCAGTATGATATTAGAGTAATTTAATTTATTGTATGGTAGGTGTACTATTAAAACAATTTTGAAATGACACGCTTGTATTAAATCTAAGCGACAAGGTTAACAAGATACAAGTAAAGATAATAATCGGTTAAGACGGGTCATGATTTTCCAATTTATGTTCCATCCCAATTATGGATTCAAGACAATAAAAATCATCTTAAATCTCATATTAATTTTGAAACCAGACGAAATATTATCCAAAATTACCGACCAAATGGTTTGGGATATCGAATTCCGATCGAGACAAAAAAAAGGAGATTCGGATCAATGAATTATCCCAAAACCCTTAAAGAATGATTTGGTATTCAGGAATTTCTACTATCCCTACCCTAAATCCAAACCTAAATAAGCCTTGTTACAATGATGTTATTGCAGCAGAACAAAACCTCATCTCAATCTTTTTTTTTGCCCCCAATGTTTGCATGTGTTTTTGTCTTTGGAGACCATGTGGGTTTGATATAAGCTGCCTGCAAAATTTGATTTAACATGCCGACAACATTGACATTGATAATGCAAAAACTCAACTGTTGCTCATGTTACGTGAATATATATATATATATATATATGAAGTTAAAATGTGTTTCACAAAATTAATCAATCAAATATTTCTCACGCACATTTATTTTGAAATAAATCAATCATCTCTCGTGAGTTCACGTTAGAAGATTTTATGAAACGTCTCCATATAAGACTTTTTTGGAGGTAAAAGAAAAGCAGCAGTCAATAAAGGCAGCCCTGTGTAGTATACGTGGAGAAAGTCTTTCGTGGTGATGACACTGCTAGTATTATTTTAAATTTAGTAATAATCACATAAATAATAGAGTTGTGAGAAAATTAAGAATCTCGATCAGAATAAGATTTAGAATCCGTATTATTAATTTGATAAGAGATTCGATACCAAAATGATATAGATAAAAAATCCAGTAGTAATTTGAGTTGATTTGTCATAACTCATTGATTAAAAAAATTTAAATTACGATTGGAATTGGAGATTCTATATTATTCGATACGAGATTCATGACGATTTTATTTATCTTGATTACACAATTGAGTCTGACCAATTATCAATCTTAATAAATAATATCACCTAATTAGATAATTAAATAATGACCTGGTGATATCAATCCTATTCAAAATGTTCTCAGGAGAAAAAGGCCGATAGTAATGGAAGTTATGGTACCAGAAGCATCATAAAAGCAAACCCAAAGATTGTCCCACCATGCAAACAAGTCATAAATCTTACGAGAGCGTGAAAATCTTTTTGTAATAATAGCCCTACTAATCATATTTCTTTAACACAAATTCACATCAATCATCAACTTAAACTAAACATTTTCAAAAAAGTATTTGATGGAAAAACTACTCAAATTCTTTTTTTTTTTTTGACACATTGAAAATTCTGCCGTCAAATCATCCTATCCGACCTTAAGCGGAGTAGGTAAAACTTTCGGTTGCCTTAGGCTCTTACAAGAACTGCATCCATTGGACTCGAATTCAAAATCTGACAACCAAATTCTAAATCCTTTACCATCAAACCACATCCTTTAACGACAAAAAAAAAAAAAAAAAAAAAAAAAACCTAAATTCTTATAGGCAAATCCCCCATGTTCAAAACTCTTAGAAATTATTTAAACTTGACTACATATTTTTTTTTTATAAGGTCTTGATATACTGCCAATTAGTAACTCATCACTATCACGGCTTCCTTTATGGATGAATTGAATTAAGTTAGCATATGTCATGCCTAAACATCTCTCACATGATTATCTCACCAAGTAAATTTTTTGTCAAATGGGATAGTGTAAAAAGAATTATCCAAAAACATGATCCGATTCTCATTTAGATTTAGGTTTTGAAAAAAGAATTTGAGTAAAATAATATAATATCAACTTGCGTTCAAATAGGTTATAGAAAGTCACCAAGTAGAAAATTTTCTCATTTGACTGGAAAAAACGACTTAGGATTAGGCCCAATATTTTTTTATCTTATAAGCCCACTGGGCCTTAGTATTAGGACCCATTATTGCCGAGGCTTGACACAGCTTGACTAATGTCTCACAATAACAATATGCATATTGCATTTTATTGCTAAATCAATTACGGGCCAGCATGCATTTTTTAAGCAGAATTCAAGTCATTATAATTCGTTAAGGAAATTGCTATCTCCTTTTAAATAGAAATCCCTGATATTGTAATAAAATAAGGACCAAATTATCATAATTAAAAAAAAAAAAAAAAACTCTAATATATTATATATTAAAATGTGTGTTTTTCTTATCTTTTGATTTGATCATCAGTTTATTAAAATACAAAATCCCTTATTAAAATATATTCTATTTAAGAAATAGAATTTCGTTACCATTTTCCCCTTAGCACAGGGCTCAATGAAGCATAAATTCACCTCTAAAATGGATTCTCCATCTAGAAAATATGCCTAACAAAAAATATTATGGTTAGAGAAAATGAAACAAGATGAGTATGAGCAATGACATTACATATATATATATATATATATATATTTTTTTTTTTTTTTTATTTTTTACTTTTTTGTAATACTTAAAATTGATTATGAGATATCATAGCCTATAGAGCCATCCACTTTCCAATTCTTATTTTTTTTTTTAAAAAAAAGGTTCAAATCATGTATACCAAGGAGCCATAATTGCATAAACAAATACAAGTACTTGTTAGTCTGCAAAACAATCTATGCTCATATGGAATGGCCACCAGCAGTTAGCCCATTTCAATGTAATAGATACTAAATATACATTTACTGTCCCACCAAAACTTTAAAAAAAAAAATGTATTGTTTACATTTGTTGATGGTGGGTTTTATCCTGAGAAATGTTCCAATATCGAGGAGGGGCGGAATGAGTATTGTATTTGACCAAAAATGGATAATAAAGGCCTAAGAGTCCTGAGAGATAGACGGAGTTTAACAGAAGGACCCGACCTAGTGATATAAAGGAGTTCTTCCAAGGCAGAGCGTGTTAGGGACGAAGTGAGTTATTATACCGACCTGACCTAATTAAGGAATAATGAATTTGGGGCTATTAGAGAATTTGTAGAGCCCGACCTAATGATGTCTATTCATGTTGACCCGACCCGATTGAGAAAACTAGATTGAGTTTTGACAAAGTATCATATGTCTCGGTATACCGACTCGAGGAACGACGATGGGATCTAAGTCCGACCTGCATTGAAGTCATATGACGTATGCCCTAAGTGAGGAGATAAACTTCTAGAGGGCTGGGTCATATAATATATGCCCTATCTGGGAATTTGGGCTTCTAAAAGGCTAATGATGACATAAGTTGACCAACGACTCTCATGGGAGGAAGACTTTGCCAACTATTTATAGGACTAAATAACACCAAAGTAGTTGAATCATGAGCTGTCATGTCAACAAGTGTGTAACAGTGGCTACAAAGTTGTAATGATTGGTTTCTGCTGACAGGGGTGGTTGAGCCTAATGACAGTACAACTGTTTGTTGAGTGGTTGGTGAAAACAGCATGAAGGCAATGATGGTCTGGTGACGACGGCTAACATCATGAGTTGGTAGAATAGAGGATTTGGAAGCCTATATAAAGGAATTGAAGTCTTATATTCATGGGTTAACAAAATTTGTATCTCACAACTTCTAGAGAAAATGAGAGTTGAAGAGTTAGTGATAAAGAGAGAAAGTAGGTCAGTACCCGACCACCTGAGATATTTATATCGGGCTTGATAAATAGTGACTGGTGTGTGACAAAGATGATGAACACATGCTCCATGTACTGTTTATGTTCTAGGTTTTTTGTGGGCTAATGGTAATTCTGGGTTTCTTATTGACCATATATTTATTTTTGGTTCATGATGTGGGTATACGGGTATGTGTTTCTATTTTTTATGCCTCAGTGTTGAATGTAGGTGTTTCTAGGTTTTTTCTGTGTCTTAGTGATAATCATGCTTTTAGATTTAATGTTTCACCCTTGTTATGGCATTTTAGAGATTTCTAGGGTTAGTCACTTGGTAAGGATGACTTAGCAAAATCCTAGATAACACTAGGCTCGATTAACAACAAACATAAGCTAATAACAACTGTGAGCGTAACTTGGACTAACCTTCCTCATCAGGTCGTTCCTTTCCAGGGATGTCAGACTCTGGTAGTTTTTCTCCAACACCCATCAACATTCTGCCTCATCTTGCACTCGCCACGTGCCAAACCGAGCCAGTCAACGTGCATAAGGAATCTGGTGATTATGATACAACGTCGATCCCCTCAGAAGAAGAAAACCAATCATACAGTAGGAGGGTAGCCCAACTCGAGCCAACACCTCCTCATATGGACTTCGTCGGTCTGGATATGGACAGATCCTCCACTATTACCCAACCTGACCCCGACCAACTTAGAGAAAGATTTCACGTCCCCAAACAAATCGCTTTGGAAAGTTCATGAGGATTGGGAACAAGCTAGCCGACCAACTGGGGATCGAGTTCCTCTCTATCCGGCCTTCTTTGACATGGGTTTGTGTCTGCCCATGCAAGAGTACTTCGCCAAGATGTTGGCATCTATGAACTTAGCCCTATGCCAACTGAACCTGAATGCATAAAGGGTACTTGTTGGGCTCTACGTCATCCGGAATCGAGCCGGTCTGGGAGAGTCATCAGTTGTAAAGAAGAATAGGCTTTATAGAATGAACGCCAACCCTAAGAAATATAAGAGTTAATATTACATGTCCATTTATGCTGGGGCAAGTCTCTGATTACCAACCTCCCAATCACCAACAAAAATTTCAAAGATAAATGGTTCTGGGTCGGGATAGCATAGAGTAGAACCGAGGTAGTCTCAGGTGAGGGAATCACTGTACCGAGCGTCTTTCGAGTTTGAGATAACGTCTCGTCCTCTTTTTTCATTCTCCATTTACTTAGAAATTTCGCCTTTTCCTCACCATCTAATTTATACCCCTTGTATCTTGTTGGGGCGATCCTCCCAAGGTTCGTCATGAGGTCAGGGCTAGGTGGAAGACTGCATCTCAATTTGCGTTCTATTACAGAGACATCCTCAACCTTTCCTCATTTGCTAATGCGAGTCTGTAAGTGTTTTAGGGGGTATTATCGGATAACGCAGCGGAACGCGAAAAATCAAAATTTATCCGATTTCAATAATTTTCCTGGGAAATTAAAGTAAACTAATTTATTTTAATTACTCAATACTTAAAAATTGATTTTTTTACCCAAAAATCAAAATTTTTTCCAAATTACCGTTAGACCCCCAAAGGTTTGCATTTTGATCATTTAGTCCTAATTTTTCAAATAAAAATTTAAGTGATTTCAAATCACTACCAAAATGATTTATACATATCATATACATCAAAATACAACTCACAAACAAAATCCTCAAAATTCTTCAAATTGTCGAATGCTCTCTTAACTTTCATTTTTGTGCATTTTGGTCCAAATTTGTTAAAAACAACTTTAAATGAATTTCAATCAACACCAAATGATTTAAATATCTTATATACATCATTATACAATACATATATGAAAAGCCCCAATTTTGGTTTAGGTTAAGAACCCTAATTTCTCAAATTAATCAAATTAATAAAATTAATCAAAATTAACCAAATCCAACACTTTAATCTAATCTCTACAATACTAAACAAGTCTCAACACTTTGAAACAACTCAAGAACAATTCTAGGTCATCAATGAGTGGTCTAACAACTCTAGAATGACAACAAGATCATCAAATGATCAAAAGTGTGCTTATACACCATTTACAAGCATACTTTAATAAACATACATGCATACATCTTTCATTCATGCTTCCAACCATTCCAACACAAACAAAAGAGAGTAGAAAAATATGTGAACAACTTATGTTGTAGCCAAGAACAAAAGAAACATTTTCTTTCTAATAAAAAGTTGAAAAAACTTACTAATCATAAAGTTTTCTTCACTTTCTTCTTAGCTTTCCTCTTTTTTCTCTCAACTCTCTTTGTTTATGTTTTTGGTTGCTTAACATAAAGTGAAGCAAATGAAAAAAAAAGAACCCTTATATACTTAGGGTAATGGCCGAATTTTGCTTTATAAAAAGGAAAAGATATTTTTCAATTTTCAAAACAAAAATAAAGAAGTCAAATGCCATTTTAATACCTTTAACATAAATGTAAAAGTCAAACATTTACACTTAAGATATTTCCTAACAAAATATCAACATAGATATTTTATATTTTTAATTACTTTATTTATTAACAATTAAATAATTATTTAAATATAAATATCTAAATATATCTATTATATTTACTTTAAATAATCCAAATACATATATAATGATATTTGTCAAATATCATAATTTGATAATTAATTAATGTGTATTTAATAAAATCATATATTAAATACAAATACACATTAATTAGGAAATGACCAAAAGGTTCATATGCATGTATCTTTCGTTTAACCATTAAACGATTTATAAATAATCAATATTATTCATAAAAATTGCCCTAGTGCTTTACGAGTACATTTCATTAGTGAGACTCTATAGGTTCATACATATCTGTCACGAAATCTAATTTCGTGTCCATAATTGATGAACGAAAAATATATCAATATTTACCGCTAATTTTACTTAATATTTTATATATTTTCTCGGGTATTGTGAATATTTTGATATGTTTTGTGTTATTTTACAGATAAATAAAGTTTTGGGACTCAATGGAATCAAATCGGGGCCAAAACGGCGAAAAATAAATGAAAAAGGGCAAAATGGGAAATTTACAATTCACGAGTCGCGACGCGCAACCACTTCTGTGTCGCGATGCGCCTCAATTATTCAACTGCCGACACTCATCATCACCGCGTCATCACATGCGTCATCACCACATCATCATGACGTCACTTAATTATTCAACTGTCGACACACGTCATCACCGCGTCAACATGACGTTAGCACAATTATTAATTTGCCGACAGCCGCCATCTACTATAGCTCTCGTCACGACGCGAAAGCTCTACGCGTCGCGACGTGGCCCGTTTTTGGAGCCTATAAATAGAGGCTGAAATAAAAGGAATTCTTCATATTTTTTTCTGGGGAATTTCCTTAGAATACTAAGAAGAAAGTATCTTGCTTGTTTAATTTCAGTTTTCTTGTATTTAATTTTTATTTTAAGCAATAAATCTTTCTTTGTTTTACTTAAAAGCATGAGTAGGTAACTTCTTTCTGCTGGGGTGAAGGTGAAGCTTTTAATATTATAATTTAGATTAATCTCCATTATTTTATAATATATAAATCATCTTAAAACCTGACATAATTGGATATCGTATTTATGGTCGGTTAGAATTAATTAAAATCTGACTTAATCAGGATACCGCCTATATGGTCGGTTGGTAATGTAATGTAAATTTATATATTATAATAAGAGAGATTTCTAGATTTAAAATAATAAAAGTGGATCCACAAACCCCAATATTTTATTTCATTGTTGTAAATTTTACCTTTTTAATTTTCAATTAGTTGCGTGATGTTTTATTTATTTATGTCTTCAGTAGTCCTAGATATGTGTCGTAACTAAATACATTGTCTAGGGTTGTGATGAATTCCAATACCATAGGTTTATAAGTTGGTTATTTTGTGTCTTGTGTGATGTATAGGTTTATTTATTGAGTCTTAATCTATATGCTTCTTATTAACTGGCCACTAATAAGATTGATATGGTAAACTTAAAATAAACTTGACGAATGGATTTTAGGTTTCAGCCTTAGACTCAATAGTTCACGATCTCACATTCACCTTTGAGATTTCCTTACAGGATAGACATATACCTCTCGGGCGTGGGTAGCCATAATTGGAACTTAACTTAATGAATTCGAGTAACTTGGTTAACATAGACATATAGTTAATTGAGTTACTTTGGGTGTTTGCATCTGACCATCGATAGAGACTTTTGCATATTTTCGTGTCCAAGTTAATAAACCGATATATTGCACAAACAGAAGATAATCACTTCATCTTTAGAAGAATATTGGAAGGATTCACAACCCTGGATAGTTTCATAATATTGATTACTTTTTAGAATCCACTTTCGCATTGTTTTAAATTACTTATCTTTAGTTAAAAATCACCATCCAAACAACAATCGATTTTTAGATACTTGTAGAAATTTAACTTCAATAAATTAATAGCTTAGGTATTAAGTCATCGTGTGATCGATACATTTTATACTACTTGAATGAAATGTGCGCTTGCGTTACATGTGTGTTTACCACCGATCAAGTTTTTGGCGCCGTTGCTTGAGACTTATTTATCTTTTACTATTAATTTTGAGATTAGATACTTTACTTGTGTCTAATTCATTTTTACTTATTATTTTTGTTTTCTTCCATTTCAGGTTCTCAGACACTACATGAGAAGAAGCAGAAACTTTGAAATCTGTCTGCTTTACCCAGAAATTGAAAGAACTATCAGACAGTTGAGAAGGGAAAGACGAGAAGATCAAGAAGCACCGATCAACATGAATAATCAAGAACCTGAACCTTTGGAAGTTGCACCACCAATTCCTATTCGAGACAAAACAATTCTGGTGGTTGACGGCTTCATATCATGCACTGTACTTCCACCCTTACCAGCAAATGCGTGTGACATCAAAACATGCATTCAGATGATACATCAATCGGTTAAGTTCGGGGGAAGTGCAACTGAAGATCCTAATTCACATATCAGCAACTTCCTGGAAGTTTGTGGCATATTCGATTACAACCTAGCGGCAGAAGAAGCAATGCGTCTTCGTGTGTTCCCATATTCTTTGAAAGAGAGAGCTAAGGCTTGGCTCCATTCACTACCAGCAGGTTCCATCACAACTTGGAACACTTTTGCCACCAAATTCCTTGCAAAATACTTTCCCCCAGCCAGAATAGAAAAGTTGAGGAACGACATCACATCCTTTGTGCAACATGACTCAGAATATCTATGCGAAGCATGGGAAAGATATAAGGAATTGTTCTGAAAATATCCTCACTATGAGATTGCAAAGTGGTTACAAGTCCAAACCTTCTACAATGGACTTTCTGGACTAATGAGAACCACAATAGATGCTGCTGCTGGAGGAACATTAATGGCAAAAGGAGAAGATCAGGTCTGGGACTTAATTGAAGAAATGGCTAACAACAATTCCTTGTGGCCAACAGAGAGGAGCATGATCCATCGAATTGCAGGAATCCAAGAAGTAGGAGCCAACACAGCTATGAATGCCAAGCTGGATCAGATATGCAAATGTCTGAAAACTCTTAGCATGTAGGTTAATACTGGATCCACAAGTTCACCATGTGGAGGAGCACCAAAGGCAGAATCTTACCACCAACATGATGAGACTGTGAACTATGTCAGCAATTTCAACAGGCAGGGAAACAATACATATTCCAATACCTAGAACCCAGGCTGGAGGAATCATCTCAATTTCACATGAAGCAATACTTTAGGGCAAATGAACAATCGATCACTTGGATTCCAACAGCAGAATAAAGGCTATAAGTATGAAAAAGAACCAGAAATATCAGAAGTGCTAGCCCAGATGAAAAAGCAAGAAGCCAAATATGATGTTATGTTTGAAAAACAAGCAGCATCATACAATGCTTTGTTTCAAAGCCAATCAGCTTCTATAAAGGCACTGGAAAATCAAATGGGACAATTGGCCAATGCTCAAACTTACAGACCGGAAGATACCATTCCTAGCAACACAGAACCAAATCCAATGAATAGAGGGGAAGAGCAATGCCAAGCCATCACGTTGAAAAGCGGTACTGAAATCAACAAAGATGTTGGAGTCAAGGCATCTACTGAGAATGTTCCAAAAGAAAGCAGTGAAGCAGATCCACAAATGAAGGAAAAAGAGGCAAAAGAAAATGATCGAGAAGATTATTCCACCTCCACCTTTTCCACAACATCTCCAAAAACATAAACTAGACAAGCAGTTTGCTCGATTTCTGGAGATCTTCAAAAAGCTGCATATCAACATTCCATTTGCAGAAGCGTTGGAACAAATGCCCAACTATGTCAAATTTATGAAAGATATTTTGTCACAAAAGTGAAGATTGAGAGATTACGAGACGGTAGCATTGACAGAAGAATGCAGCGCCATCATTTAGAGGAAGTTTCCCCCAAAGTTGAATGACCCTAGCAGTTTCACCATCCCTTGCACCATAAGAGAACATTACTTCGGTAAGGCTTTGTGTGATTTAGGTACTAGTATTAACTTAATGCCTTTGTCTATTTACAGGAAATTACAGCTTGGAGAAGCAAAGCCCACCTCAGTCACTCTGCAACTTGCTGACAGATCACTCACATTTATGATAGGTGTAGTGGAAGATGTATTGGTCAAATTTGAAAAATTCATTTTCCCAGAAGATTTCATTGTCCTTGACATGAAAGAAGACAAAGACATACCCATCATCCTCAGGAGACCATTCTTGGCTACAGGTCGAACCATCATTGATGTACAAAAATGTGAAATAACCATGAAGGTGCAGGACCAAGAAGTAACATTCAATGTTTTCAAAGCCATGAAATTCCCGAATGATGAAAATGAGGAGGAATGTTTCAGACTTGATGTAATAGATAGTATAATCCAGAACACAAATGCAATGCAACTTTCCACTGACAAACTTGAAGCATGCATCACCAACATGATTGACAGAGAGGTAAATGATGAGATTCTGGAATATATCAACTATCTTGAAGGAGTCTCTCGCTTCAGATCAACACCACATATGGAAAGTTTGGAACTACCAAAAAAGGAGCGAATCAAGCCCTCGATTGAAGAACCATTGCAGCTGGAACTAAAGCCACTTACAAACCATCTCAGGTATGCATACTTGGAAAACTCTTCTGATTTACCTGTGATTATTTCTTCGTCTCTAACATGGGTGCATGAAGATAAGTTGTTAAGAGTGTTACGTGAGCACTAGAGAGCTATTGGCTGAACTATAGCAGACAATCGAGGCATTAGTCCATCATTTTGTATGCACACAATTCTGATGAACAATGAGTACAAAGCCACAGTGGAGCATCAACGGAGACTGAATCCAATCATGAAGGAAGTTGTAAAGAAAGAAATCATCAAATGGTTGGATGCCGCCATCATTTACCCCATCTCTGACATCTCTTGGGTGAGTCTTATGCAATGTGTACCCAAGAAAGGAGGAATGACTGTAATCACCAATGAAAAGAACGAGCTGATTCCAACAAGGACAATGACTGGATGGAAAGTGTGTATGGACTACAGGAAGCTGAACAAAGCAACATGGAAAGATCATTTCCAACTATTATTCATTGACCAGATGCTAGACAAATTGACGGGACATGAATTCTACTATTTTCTGGATGGATACTCAGGATACAATCATATTTCTATCGCCCCAGAAGATCAAGAGAAAACCATTTTTACATGCCCGTATGGTACTTTTACTTTCCGCAGGATGCCATTTGGACTCTGTAATGCTCCTGCCACATTTCAACGTTGCATGATGGCTATCTTTTCAGACATGATAGAACAAAGCATGGAAGTCTTCATGGATGAATTATCAGTTTTTGGAGACTTGTTCGACCACTGTTTGTAAAATCTGGAAAAATGTTAAAAAGATATTAATATACAAATTTGGTACTCAACTGGGAGAAATGCCACTTCATGGTGCATGAATGCATTGTCCTGGGACATCGAATCTCACCAGAAAGGAATTGAGGTAGACAAATCAAAGATCGAGACGATAGAAAAATTACCTCCACCATCATCCATCAAAGGAATTCAAAGTTTTCTTGGGAATGCAGGATTTTACAGGAGATTTATCAAAGACTTCTCCAAATTGCTAAATCATTATGCAATCTGCTGAAGAAATACATGTCTTTCCACTTCACAAAAAAATGCCACCATGCTTTCGAGATCTTAAAACAAAAGTTGGTCTCTGCCCCCATCATAGTAGCACCAATTTGGATGCTTCCATTTGAAGTGATGTGCAATGCCAGTGATTTTGCTGTGGGTGTAGTTTTGGGACAACGTAAGGCGAAAGATTTTCACACCATTTACTGCGCCAGCGAAACTTTGAATGAAACATAACTCAACTACACAATAACTAAAAAGGAGTTTCTCGCAGTTGTGTTTACTTTTGATAAATTCTGTTCCTATATACTGGGTCTCAAATGTTGGACAATTATGACCCATATCATCACTATTTGTAAAAGACATGGTGTTCTTTGTACAAATTAACTATGTGATAAGGAAATTGCTCTTTTATCATTTTGTAATTGGATTACTTAGATATATAAATGATAAAAGTCCATATGATCAATTCCAGATTTGATCACTAAATATCACTAGTCGTAGCATTATCGAGACTGGACATCGATAATACGAAATAGGCTAGTATTGCACTTGTGCGCGTTATTGAAGCTTAACGACATAATTCTCATATATTTAAGTATATGATACTTATGCAAGTGTGATATTAGGTTCTGTTAGCCGTTGGATCGGGAACAGCTTCACTCTGGATAGATCCCTCGGAATCCCATTGGTAGTATGACTATGTGTCTATGGGAATCCGAATCAGGGTAGGTGTATATGGTCTTAACCTGAGACTTGCATCGCTAATACTTGCGACAATCAGTATACTTTGGTTTTGGTCGTCTAGAGCTTTAACAGGTTCTGTGTACGCCTCTTCTGGGTATACTGAGAATCGTAGTGTATTGGGTGTGATGTCAAGATGGAAGTATCACTTCAGTCATATGGAGATGATGATCACGTAGGATACAGAACTGGTACTCTTAAATGTTACAGCTATCGGGATAGTATGACTAGTTCATGATTATCCGATTATAGAGACTAGTTGCTAGTGATCCGATATGTGCTTCGTACGAGGCAGACACAATTCCAGCCCCACGCCTAGCATGTGACATCCGATACTGGATCGTAATACGCAATACACTGTATACTACGCTTGATAAAGATTATATATTCCATGTTGAATATATTTTTGGAGAATTGGGTAGGGACAATGCTTTTCTAGAAGCCAACCATGTCTTATAAATCGGTAAGAACGTGGTACCGGGTACGCAAGTGTTCGGATAGACCGATAACCGCATTTATTGTCAACATATCCATGGATCTCTTGGGTCGCTTCTCAAAGATTCACCAATGACATTTGACCTTAACAGAATTAATCTGGGATTAATTATGAGAGAGAAAATTAATCTGGGATTAATTACGGTAAGAATTAATATGGGATTAATTATAAGAGAAAGAATTAATCTGGGATTAATTACGTCGAGAATTTATCTGGGATTAAATTCGTCGAGATGAGAGATCGCAATTAATTTAGAATTAATCGGCAAAATAAATTTAATAGTGAAATTAGATTTTACTATTTAACTAATTGGGCTAAAAGAATATATTATATATATTAATTGAAATTGAATTTCAATGTGGAATTAAATTGGATTTTAATTCTAGCAAACGAATTAATTTAGAATTAATTCGCAAGTGACTTTCGTAATAATTTTACTAGGCATTATTATTTAATTAAATTGGATTTAATCACGTTGCGATGGAAAATTCATTTAGTCGGATTAAACGAACCGGGCCCAAAGTGTGTTGTGTGTAGGCACTGCATTTTTGCATATAAGTTCCGATGATGAGCCTCATTTAGAGGCACTACCTTTTAAGTTGCAGAAGTCGCGGGAAACGGACGTCGAAAGGAAATAACACACGCCCAAACATCCTCTAGCACACGCCCAAGCCCAATAAAACACATCCAAAATAACAAATAACACATTAAACACATGCTAAAATCAAGATAAATCATATTCCTAATTAAAAGAAATCAAATCAAATTTAAACAAATCACCTTCCTAAATTAAGTAGATATTTTCCTTGTAATATGCTAATTAGGAGATATCACCATTGATTGCATGATCTCTTTCCTTCCAATGCAAGGAAAACCCTAGCCTTTGCCTATAAAAAGAAGCCAAAACCAACCTTGAAATCCCTAGCATCCTCACGTCTCTCACTCCTCACAAAAACCCTAGACTCTCACGGTACCAACAACAAAAAGAACACAAGCATCTTCTCTCTCATCTCTCTCCCCACTCAGCTCAAACACCAAATAAACCCTACTGACCACGCAGCTCTCTCATTAAACCGCACAAACCGACCAAAGCTAAGCCCCCCTCAGCCTCTCAACTCCACTCATGCACCCTCTGACCAACCACGCACCATAAGCCTTCCACAAACTGCCCAGTCCATTCACGCACCATAAGCCTTCCACAAACTGCCTAGTCTATTGCCGAAAATCACCCCTGAAACTGCACTGTAACATCACCGAAAATCACCCCTGAAATTGCACTGCAGTCACCAAAAATATACACCCAAACAGCAGCCCAAACACCCTTAAACAATAGCTTAAATTACCGAAAACAGTGACAAAAAACTGCACCTTAAGACACCCCAAATACCGCAAAACAACAGTCCAAAAAAATTCCCAAATTACAGAAAAATACAGCCAGAAAACAGTAGTGAAAATAGAGGAAACATCGACCCAAAACAGCGAAGCGACAAAGGAAAATGGAAAATCAGTGAATCAGAAGAGTTGCAGAGTGTTAGCCCTTCCGACGGCCGAGTAACGCACTTCCAAGAGGCGACATAAAAGGTTAGACCTGAGGGCACTTTTTTTTTTTATTTATTTCCGCTTATTTCTTTTATTTTGCCAATATTTCTTCGCATTGGTATTGTTGATTAATATATGCTATGGCTATTTGATGAATGTAATATGTGTCGTCTCTTGTGGTATATCGGATGGAAACCCAGACGTAAATTCCGTAGCAGAATCCGAATGGACGGTAGTACGGTCTGTACTTGGGAAACAACTCCACGTACTACTTGAGCAAATGACATGTGTTTCACTTTATTTAATCTTGTTCATCTACTATTCGCATTTTTTTATTCTGCCATTTACTTTCTGCATGTTACTTATTTATGCATTGTAATGTAATGCGCATGGGCAAATCAAGTTGGATTAAAGGTCCTCCGTTTTGAGGGATGAAAAGCCTAAGGGCTACCTTTGCCACGACGTTTTGCCGCGCCGGACGAAGTATGCTTGATTGAATGTGAGATATGTTCAATCGGGCATACGAAGTCCCATATTATCGTTGTCTTTATTTTTTATGCATTGTAATGTAATGAGCATGGGCAAATCAAGTTGGATTAAAGGTCCTCCGTTTTGAGGGATGAAAAGCCTAAGGGCTACCTTTACCATGACGTTTTGCCGCGCCGGACGGAGTATGTTTTATTGAATGTGAGATATGTTTAATCGGACATACGAAGTCCCATATCATTGTCTTATTTATTTGTATGCATTGTAATGTAATGCACATGGGCTTATTATGTTGGTCTAAATGTTCTCTACTTGAGGGAAGAAAAGCTTAAAAAGCTACATTTACCATGACATTTCGCCGCGCCTTTTATTATTCCTATATTTGCTTTCTGTATGCCATCTCCTTGTTAAATCATGCATCATAGTGTAATGCGCTTGGGCAAATCAAGTTGGATTAAAGGTCCTCCACCTTGAGGGATGAAAAGCCTAAGGGCTACCTTTACCACGACGTTTTACCGTGCCGGACGAAGTACACTCGATTGAATGGGAAATGTGTTTAATCTGGCATACAAGGTCTCATATTATTTATTTTTTTATTCATACATTGTGATCTAATGCGCATGGGCTAACTAAGGTGGGTTAAAGGTCCTTCATTCGAGGGAAATGCCTAAAGGCTACTTTTACCATGGTGTTTTGCCGCGCTGGACGAAGTACACTCGATTGAATGTGAAATATGTTCAATCGGGCATACGAGGTCCTACATCGTGTATTTGTTTATCCATGTATATGTTTGTGTCATTTCAGATGCCATTTTGGCAATCTCGTTCGAACGCGTTTCCAAACGCTACACGAACGTATGCATTCTGCCTCATTCCGTTAGAACACATTTACGAACACTACTTAAACGTGCACGTATTCTGCTTTACCATGCATCAGGTCTTATCCCGTTTGAACGCATTTTCGAACGCCATACGAATGCGAACCTTCTGTTTACCATTCGAACGCATTTTCAAATGCTACACGAACGCACATACAGTGCACAGACTTCTTTTCGTCACATTTCATACATGTTTGCTTCTTTGATAATTTCTTTTGAACTATATGGTTAATCATATCATTTCATTATTTACACTTAGGAAATTATCATCTATTTATATTTCCGTATTTATCTATTTAATGTGTTTATTGTGTGCTTGCCGTTATGTCGATTCACTTCTATGCATGCGAACTTAGGTGTAGGTTGTATGCAAACTTAGATAAAGGATTTACTTTTTATGAATGCGAACTAGATCTAGAATACTCTTGGGAATATATGTTGTGTAGACTTGGTTAAATTATTGCACAAATCCGTTCATTACAAGTGGCATAAGTAACAGACCATTCCGAACCCAACGGTTTGAGGTCTTCCCTTGCGAGGGTTGAGTGCGACCTTAAATCATTTTTCCAGTTCACGCTGGGTGGCGACTCCATGTTATTTCTCCGGTTTAGTTCCCCCGTGGGCTACTCCGTACTCCCAACCAGGCCGCGAACCTGGAACAACGTCACCAATTTCTGTGTCCTACAGTCTGGCGACTCCACTGGGGATAGAGAATCGGCCCCGAAATAATGTCTTGTAATGTTTGTGATTTATGCTTTAGTTAACTGTGTCTATCGTGGGTTGAAAGGGTTTAATCAAAGGCATTATTAGAGCTAAGTAATGGTTTGGTGTCTTTCTTCATTCACTACCTTTCTATAAGGAAAAGCTGTGAAGGCACATATATAATCATTACTTGAAGCTTATTGTGATGGACTAATTTGGAGGATTTGTTGTTTATTCCTGTCACCAAGACGATAAGAGCCTAAGAGGCTTGGGTATTTAAGAGAGTTCGCTCCACCCTCCCTATGGGGAATCTACAATAGGAAATCCATTTGACAGTCAGTCACGTATCATAACTCGTTGGCACGTACCGTAAGGTATAAAAAAGGTGCGCTCACTTGGTCACTCGAACCCTTGAGTGGGGAGACCTAGTTGTGGGCAATCCTTCGCCAGCGAGAGCCTTTGTCTACACTCCCGCAAACCCACACGTAGACCATAGTTGTATGACCAATAGAAACTATTCCCTTGTGCTTGTGTTTAGGGACCATCATTATTTGGATTCAGTTGGACTTCTTGTCAGAAATGCGAACTTGTTGGGCCATTTAAACTGGGATGAGTTCGTATCTTATGAAAATTGGGCTAAAAGTTTCTAAAATATCGATGGGCCACTCTGTAGAAATTGTTTCTTTATGCTTGTGTTTAAGGACCATCATCATTTGGATTCAGTTTGACTTCTTGTCAGAAATGCAAACTTATTGGGCCATTTAAACTGGGATGAGTTCGTATCTCATGACAATTGGGCTAAAAGTTTCTAAAATGCCGATGGACCATCCTGTGTTTGGGCCCCTTATCATTTGAAGTTGTTTAGCCATGTCATCGCAAAATTGTAAACCTGTTGGGCCTTTTCAACTGGGACAAGTTTGCACCTTGCAATAATGTGATTGAAGCTTTAAAATGACAAGAGGTCGACTTATATATTCCATGCATTGCACGCATACATGCTGACTGAGAATTTTAAAAGACACCATAGATTCCCGTTGGGTTAGGAAAGAGGGAAGACTCATCAAAAGGCCGATAGCAAACATGAGTGAATTAGAGAACGAGGTATCCCGTATGGATCAGTTGGAGACCAATCTCACCAAGGTTACTGAACAGTTGCAAGCCTTGACTAATGCTATGGCTAATATGGCTGTGCCCCGTGCTGGGGGAAACTCTGAGAATGTGAGGTGTGAGGAGCCTCCGAACAGGTTGGGGGATGACATCCCCGCTTTTGATGATGACATGGCTGAATATGCGGCATGAAGAATAATCGGGCCTCAGGCAGAGTTGCAGAAGCTCCAGATCAGGTGGAATCGGTTACCCGCAAGATGAGGGGTAAACATGAAGACTTGCTAGATTATGAGGCAATGACTTTTGAAGAACATTTGCCAGTTCAATTCAAGATTCCTGATATGGCCAAGTTCAACGGGAATGGGGATCTGAGGGTCCATCTCCGACAATATGTTTCAGTTATGAGTTCAGAGGGTCTATCAAAGCGTCAGGTTCAGAAAATGTTCGGGATGTCTCTTGAGGGGGCACCCGTGGTATGGTATCATGGCCTTGATAGGAAAGTCAAGGATGATTGGAGAGCATTGGCAGAGGCTTTTCTGAGTCAATATGTCACAGATTTGGAGATCGACTTGTCGCTCTGCGACTTGGAGAATACCAAGCAGAAGCCGGAAGAGAGCTTCAAAGAGTATGTAGACCGCTGGAGGAGCCAACTTCTAAAGATGCAGACTCGGCCCTCAGAGAATGACCAAATCAAGATGATCATCAAGGGCACCAAGCCCTCCATTTATGGCAAGCTGAGGAGAATAACCTCCATGATTATTGATTTTCGACAGTTGAGGGAAACTGTATGGATATTGAAGAAGAAAAGGCTGAAAATAGAAAGTTCTATAGCCTGAACATGAGGACTATCGGGGGACCATCAGGTGCCAAGTCTATTTCTGTTGAGGTTGCTGCTATCAAGAACCGGCGTTTCTTCAACCTGGGTAGACCTCTGTCCAAAGTACTTGAGAAGTTGGCAATGCAAGGACTCCTAAAACCCTTAGAGGCTAAACCAATCTCAAATCCTCCCCCACCACACCTTAACATGAACCGTTATTGTCACTTTCACCAGCAAAATGGCCATGACCTGACAGCTGTGCCCGCCTCCGGCATGAAATCCAGGACCTCATAGACTCCGACAAAATACCCGACCCTGAAAAAGAACAGCCCAACACACACAAAAACCCCTACCAAACTACCACTCCGTTCCACCACCCACCTATATGATCAACTCTGGCCTACCCGATAGCCTTGTCCTCGAGTCTTTTGACCACCAAGCCTTTTACCTGGGGATTTGGGATAGCAACAGTGAGGATGAAACAGAGAATGGAAAGAATTTCTGGGAGGACTTCTCCAGTAGTGATGAAGAATAGGTGAGAGGAATGACACGCAGCGGGCGTTTCTACAGTGACACGACTGAGAAAGGTAAAGAAGTGTTGACAGAAGGAAGAGAAGTGGCAGAAAATGCGGATAATACTGAAGGGGATGCAGTGCTGTGCCAGCTAAAGAAGACACGGGCACATGTCAACATCTGGAAATTATTGTGTTCATCACAAGAGCACAGGCGTGCTATGGTTGAAGCATTGAGCAAAATAATAATACTAGAGGATGCTAAGCCACCATGACGTATGCGGGATAGCCTCAAACTTTAACATAATTAAGATTCAGTTTCCTACCGGTCCATATCTCATACGGAGTCATAGGAACAACTTTGGAAGGAATCTTATTCAAAAGTTAAAATAGCATAACCTCATAAGTGATAGGACAAATCTGTAAATTTAACATAGATTGGACCAAATCCAATAATGTCTGATTTCTCCTCTCTGACTCCATTATGTTGTGGAGTACCAAAAGATGTATATTGAGCAATAATCTCATTCTCCTTTAAATAATCAGTGAACTCTCCACTCATATATTCACCACCTCGATCCGATCGAAGGCATTTAATATATTGACTAGTTTGTTTTTCTACTTCGTTCCAGAATTATTTGAACTTTTCAAAGGTTTCTGATTTATGTTTCATTATATAAACATAACTGTACCGTGACACATCATCGATGAAAGTAATAAAGTAAGAAAAACCACTGTGAGCAGTCTGACTAATGGGACCACATACATCAGAATGTACGAGTTCCAATAAGTCAGTGGCTCGGTGTCCCACACCAAAAAAATGGGGCTTTGGTCATGTGAGTTCCATTTTATTGGCATGTGTCTGTGACAAAACAAGTTCAATTGAGTTGTAATCTTTCATGAAGATCTTTGTGCAATTGGACTGGTTTCTGGCTGCTGTGCATCAGACATGCGTTCATGGTGCGTTCCTTTTTGGGTTCAAACGTGTGGCATTAGTGGCACGTTCTTTATTGGGTTCGAACGGGAGCATTCCAGAGAGCAAACGTTCGAGTCACGTTCTTGGTGGGTTCGAACGAGATCATTCCAGAGAGCATCCGTTCTTTGTATGTTCGATTGGCGTTCGAACGAGACTTCACAGAAAGGGCGCGTTCGTGTTGCGTTCGAGTAACCGTTCGAACGCGACTGCGATCTGAACGCGTTTTTGGCCTGCAAAACCCTAGCTTTTCACCCTACCTATAAATATAACCCTTAGCCGCCATTCTCACTAGTTAAAGCATATTTCTCTTGAGCCAAATACTCTCAAAGCTTTCAACTCTCTTTGATTCCACCATTGAAGACTTCTTATCTCATTGTCTTCTTCATTGATGGTTGAATGATTCTTTGTTAAACCTTCAACACAACTTAACCCAAAATCCCTAATCCTTTAGAGTTCTTTAGGAGGAGTTTTGGTAGTCGGAGTTCTGGCGTCATTGGTGATATAATCTACTCAGAGACTTCAAAGGTTATGAAGAAAACCGTGAGTCGCGGGCTTGAGGAGTTGCCTTGAGTTCTTGCAGTATTAAGGTACTTGAGTCGGTGGAGTTGCCACCATAGGTCTTGAACATCACTGTAAGTTATTCTCTATATAGTGGATTCGGGTGGTAGCCTATACCCGGAGTGGTTTTTTACTCGCAATAGTTTTCCACTTCGTCACCAAAATTATTGTGTTGAATTTTTGTGATTGATTTACTTTTCCGCAATTTATATTATTGATTAATATTGTGGATTTTATTGTTGTTGGTTGATTTAGTAATTGCCTGTCTCAATTCCATAGTAGCAGTAATTAGGACTTGTCCTGTTTATTGCTTGTAATTCCGCACAGGGTTAGAACCTAGGGTAACCCCGAATTTTCAGGTCATTTTACCTCGAATACAAGATTCACAGGTGTGGATAAGATTCGATGGTGAGATTCCGAATCAAAACCATTCCTAACCAACTGGGTTAGGCGTTTCACGCCTATATGACCTAACCTCATATGTCAAAGTTCAGTATTATTTATTTCAGATAGTTTACATTTATTAATTCCAATATTCAAGATATCTCGAGAAGTGTGCAAAATGTAATGACCATTCTCATTTGGACAAACAAGGATCTGAATATTATTTTTATCACATAAATATAAGGAACAGTTCTTAATATTTACATGATATCCCACCGTATCTAATACAAAAAGTGATATAATATTTACTACGCATCTCGGTACAACATAGTAGTCATTCAGCAAAAATCTCCCAATGGGTAAGGGAATCTGGCATAAGCCCACTGCAACCGCATCCAGAGAGTCACCACTCCCTAATCGCAACTGCATCTCTCCAGATTTCAGCCGTCTACTTTCTTTCACTACCTGCAACAAATTGTAAATGTGAACAGGACAAGCATTATCTAAAATCCAACTAGATGTGATAGCTTGGAGATATCAATAATAGGAAAAATAAAAGTACCTGATTTCGATGCTCTTTCCTTCTTGATCTGGGCAAGGTAGTCAGGACAGTTCCTCTTCCAGTACTTGATCTTCTAGCAGTTATGACACTTGTCTTCAGAAGCTCTTTTGGGCTTCGCTATCCTAGCTTGTGGAGGAACATTGAAACCCTTCTTCTTATTTCCCTTCGTCTTCTTCCCTTTCGACTTGGAGTGGGAAGAAGAGGGAAAGTGAAGTGGGTTTCGAAAGGCGAGTCGGCACTCCCTTCCTTAAATCCTCTTTCGTTGTGAGAAGCATCATATGCAACTTACGGTAATTACAGTGAATCCTGTTCATGTTGAAGTACATTACAAACTGGCGATACGACGCAAGAAGCGAACCAAGAATGACACTCCGTCCCAGAGTATCATTGAGAGGGAAATCATTGCACCTCAATTGCTCGATCAGATTGATCAACTGAAGCGCATGTGTGCTCACAGCCTGTCCCTCATCGAATTTTAAATGGAACAATTCCATCGCAACTCTATGAACCAAGACTTGTTCTTGATTCATGAATGATTCTCAGAGTTGTGTCATCATGTTATATGCATTAGGCATCTCAAAATATTGCCTCTTCATTTCAGAAGCTAGAAAATTGAGAGTATATGATTTAATCCTTAAATCATCATCTTTTCATTTCTGGAAAGTCTCAATTTATTCTGGTGATGCATCATCAGATATGGCAAGGGGTAATGGACCTTCCAATATATATCTCAGCTTCTCGGATTCGAGGATAATCCTTAAATCCATATCATAGTAAGCAAAGTTCTCAGCGCCTTTAAGCTTATTCATATCCAACATACGAGCAAAAGGGTTGCTCGAAAAAGCAGCCATCGCAAATCTATCACATAGATAGCGAAAAATGGTTAGCAAACAAACATTTTCATATAATATCAAAAACATTAAATAGATTATGAATTTTTAATCTAAAAATGCCCCTCCCACTATTTCAGGCAAGAATGTAATCTCCAAACAAAATACATAACATGCAACAATCAAATTAAATACAATAGTGAAAATGGACCCCATTAATATTTCAGCTCACAGTTTTGGCACGTTCTCACCTACGTATATTTATTAGGTAGACAAATATTTATCCATAAATCATATTGACAAGACGGGCTAAGAAACATGCATCAAATACATATTAATTATAAAACCTTATTTCAAATAGGGATTTTCCACAAAAGATGTTATTCATTTTATTTAATCAAATTAAATAAATACATGCATGCTTAAAATAAAAATTAGATTAAACATTAAATTTAAAGGCATAATCATATCATGTGTTCAGAATAAGACCCGCTCTGATACCATTTTGTAAGGTTTTCAGGGGGTATTATCGGGTAACACAACGGAACGCAAAAAATCAAAATTTTTTTCGATTTCAATAATTTTTCTTTGGCAATTAAAATAAACTAATTTAATTACCGCCAAAGTTTGTATTTTGATCATTTTAGTCTTAATTTGTCAAATACAAATTTAAGTAATTTCAAATCACTACCAAAATGATTTATACATGTCATATACATCAAAATACAACTCACATACAAAATCCCCCAAAATCTTCAAATTACCGAATGCTCCATTAACTTTCATTTTTGTGCATTTACACTTAAGAAATTTCCTAACAAAATATCAACATAGATATTTATATTCTTAATTACTTTAATTATTTAATAATTAAATAATTATTTAAATATAAATATTTAAATATATGTATTATATTTACTTTAAATAATCCAAATACTATATTAATTATATATGTCAAATATCATAATTTTATAATTAATTAATATGTATTTAATAAAATCATATATTAAATATAAATACACATTAATTAAGAAATGACCAAAAGGTCCATATGCATGTATCTTTCGTTTAACCGTTAAACGATTTATAAATAATCAATATTATTTATAAAAGTTGCCATAATGCTCTACAAGTATATTTCATTAGTGAGACTCTCTAGGTTCAGGCATATCCGTCACGAAATCTAATTTCGTGTCCATAATCTACCCACCCGTAAATTTTGACGAACACAGATAAACTCACGGAACCATACAGGTCTAGATCATTGCATATGTATAATCCCTCCATCACAGGTATCAAGATTATTCCAGAGATATAAATATAAATGTCAAATCTCTATAGATATAATCATGTCAACGTTTATATTAACAATCTCTTAATAACACTTAGAAATTACTTCTATAGTGTACCAAAGGTCCATGGATTTAATAGATTGCTAATTCCATATTGAATACATATCCTATGTACAGAGAGCTGATAGATTCTATCTTGACACACACAGGATATCCTAAGGATCAGTCCACACCCAACAAACAGGCGGAGGTCTGACCTTAATAGGTCGGTGACGTGACTGCCATCAAAGTGTGAATGATATCTCATATATCCACAGTGGTATCTCAAGTCAAAGAATCAATATGCTACTCAACCCAAGAAGATTCTTATTGACGTTGGTGTAGCATCCATTAAGAATCTTTGGTGAGTCGTTCAGTGTTTATCCGATATAAAACACTTACATGTCTATACGAGTCTCTGAGACTAATGGTTCATTGAGAATATACCATTGAAATCCAAGATTCCAATATACGACATGTACTGGTCTCAACGGGTTAACTTACTGACCAAGTAATGTAAACTTTGACCATGAATTGTTAAAGAAATGATACTGTTATGATACAACTCAATGCCAGTTGCGACGCTTTTGTAACTATATCATAACTAATGATTTAAGGCCAATTATGTCTTTACCATATATAAAGAGATGTTATATAATAGAAACTGTTTATTTTATTCATAATAAAATATTTACATAAGTATTTACAGGGAAATACATAAGAAATTTGCGCTCCGAGCACCAACCCTACCAGAGTCTCCTCCCGGGCACCCCTCAATCGAGTGTTAGATAGCCGAGTAAACACTAATTACCTGACTAACTCATATTGTTTTTGTTGCTGATTATTACTGTCTATCATGCTTTGTTTTGCTGACCCGTTCTATATTTCAGTATTTCTAACACTTGTATTTTTTTTTTTTTTGCAGATATGTCTGGAAATATGTTCACTCCTCTACACATTATAAAGAATGTCTTGCGCACGCCCCAGGGCCGATCAAGTAGTGCTCGCACCCAGGTCACCACTTCAATTCCTCTGTCTAAAAAACAAAAGGCGTCGATGCATACTCTGGGCCATGCTACGTGTCACGGGCCAAACTTTGGGGTCACCAAGTTGGGTCCGTGCGGCACTTGTTAACGTTGCGTCTAATAAGTCAGCCTAGAATTGAGCCTGCAAGGACAAGCTCAAGGTTAACCATCAACAAGTTGCGAGCATTGTTAAACATTGTGAGTTCAGTATACATCGTTAGCACACATTCACATGGTACGAGATAAAGAATCATATATCAAGTCTAAAGCATAAGCATTCAAGCATTACATTGGGATAAAACAATGGGACATCAAAAGAAGTATATTTCATTAAACAAGCCAACTAAGGGCGATGGAGTACACAGCAAAAGCCCCTAGTATGCTGGTGGCCAATGCCCTTCTAAGGTGCCCAGGTCACCTCCCCATAAAGAGGATTTAGAGACATTACAAAAGTGGCATAAGGAAACACACATGATGTTTGAGTTGTCACCCCCCCTAAAATAGAAAAATAAAATAAAATAAGAAAAATACAATAGTGCACACTAGCACCACAACACAAGCGGCCATGGGCAAGACATTGGCCCTGGACAAGCTTGGGGTGTTGGCGCAAGACATTGGCCCCGGACAAGTTTGGGGTGTTGGCGCGTTACACTACTCAAGCCACCAACACACCCCCACCTAGCCAGTCCCAAAGGCTACCTGCCCAAACCTCCCAGATTCAAACAACAGCACCACAGCCTTCATGACGGAGGTAATTTCCGACACTCAGAAAACATTCGAAAAGTGCTGAAATTACTGGACTGCAAATCTGTTCAGGTTTGCAATTTACGCAAACTTCAGAGACTGAAATTTATAATTTGTGAAAAATCCAGGGGTTGTCCAACAACTGATCAGCTCTGGTTCAGGGAGTAAGGAGAAGGAAAAAATTTTCAAAGTCAATCCTGGGACCAAAGCACAAATTCCAATATGCAATGTGATTTTCTGTGAAGAGTTCATGGAGAAATTCCTTGACAATCAAGTTATGAATTTTGTTAAACTCCCCCTACAATTGTTTATATGAGTTGTAAATAGTTACAAGTAAAAGCAATGTGAGCCGATAAAAGATAAAGACATTTTAAAGGCCGACTAGGTACGCAAAAGTTATACTCAAGAATCTAATATTTATTATGAGGAAATTTTTCTCCAGTTACAATATTGACATAATAATGATCTTGATATAATGGGAGAAGCCTTAGTTATTTTTAGATATATTATTTTATATAGATAATCTGAGGGGCTTATTAGATCCTCCTAATAATCTTGCGAAGATAAAATCTATGAAGGATATAACTTGATTAACTATATGACAATTAGTGTGCCTTTCCTACATGACATTATCTTTCATAGAGGATGATCCCTCAATTAAAATAGGAAATGGTTAGAATGTATAACTAGCTTTATGTATCATTTAATGAATGGATAATGTATGCTATGTTGTGGAAGAGACTTAATATAACTATGATTATAATTATTACGAGCAATTTTGGTATGATAAAAATTAAAACCACTAGATGATCATGAAACATGTCATAAATATCTTCGAGATATTAAATATAAGTTTCTGATTCATGGAGATCATTACTTATAAAAATAAAGATATACGAATTCAGAATTCTAGTATGATGATGAAAATATATAGTTTACATCATGATCCGTATTTATCCTTAACGATACTACACAGAGTTGGAAACATGCCCTATAAGATGCAACAGTTAATTCCACCTCATATGCGGAATTCATTAAGAGTTATAAAGATGTAAAGTAGCTGTGTAAATCAGAAGATTTATTATTGTGCTTGAATTTGTTTGAGTATTATTACAGATGTGATCTTCTAAAGTATGACAACACTGAGACTCGAATATGCAATTGAGAACTAAAAATGTGGAACAATGCATATATAATTGATAGTAAGTGTCTCAAGGAGGCGTTTGAGTTTGTTGCGACAAACTTACTATAATATATTATGCTGTCAAATGTTGTAGATGTGGTAAGACGTTTAATAATTCAACCTACCCAAATGCTATCTTTGACTAATCAAAGAGCAAGTAGAAACATGTAAAATTTTGTCTAATATATAAGGAATCATAATTTACATTAAGATGAGTTGAGTTGAGTTGAGTTTTGTCCATCTCAGCTCATTTCATTTATAGAATCGAGAGAAAAATTATTCTGAATTTTGAATTGACCAGTTCGGAATTTCGAATTCTGATAAAAAATTAAGATCTTTTAGACAAAAAATAAGGACTGGAATGAAAATTTATCATGAATCCGTACTTGATTTTTTATTTGAGATAAAAAAATCATACCTAATTATATACCGAATAGTATATGATATCAAATTTTGATAGTGATTCAAGATTTTTTGTGATCCATATATACCAGGGAGGTTTATAATAAAATGCAAGTATGTAACGCATTATATATTTTCATTTAATAAAACTTAAACAAATTAAGGACCTGAATGATAATTACACATAAAGAATCTCCTCACGAACACGGCGCTCGTTTTCTCTCTCTGACTACGCAAAAACAGATCACAAATTCACAATCATAATCATAACTCATAACCCATTTCAATTTTCAGCTCTTGGAAACAAACAGATGCTACTCTTACAGTCTCACTCGAGGTTCCTTCTTGAGACCTTGTTGAATCGAGTTCAAAAGTAAAGTTCTAAATGAGTTTGTGCATTTTGTATTTCTTGATAATTTGCTATTTGCTTGCAAATAAAAATGTTCCAATTTCACAAGAATTTTGATATTGGTATTTAAATTTTGATTGATTCTGCTACGCAGTGTTGATAAAGCTGTTGAGGTGGATTACCACTGGGTTGAGTTTGATGATGTTCGATATCACGTTCAGGTAATTTAATCTAAAGCCATTGGATTTTGAACTTTTAAATAACCTGACACTCGTATTGAAATGGGTTATGTGAATGATTTTAAAATTGTTTGCAGGTGACAATGAAGAATCCTCATGTAGTATTATTATCAGTATCATTCCAGTCCCTCCTCCGGAAACTATTTTTCTTGGTGGGCTTCCGTTTGGAGCTATAGAAGCTATAAAAGGAGCCTATGGAAATGTTGTACAGATTCTTGATCCGCCTAGGGATGGCTTTAATCTTACCTTGAAGCTCAATTTGTTGAAGCTTCCTCCAGATGAAGGTTCTACGAGTTCCTTTTCTAAGGTCATCATAAGCTTGTTATGTATATGCCATAGAAAATTTTAGGATCAGCATATTAAAAGTTGTCGTCTTTATTTTTGTTTTGGAGATTGTGACTTGATGCTTGTTTTGGTCGACTAATGACTAGAAAAATGAAACTTTCTGAGTTCCTAGTCAAATGGCATGGTTTTTTTAGCAAGAATTTTAATGTTCATAGTCTAGGAAGTGCAATATTGAATAACATGCAATTGCCCTTGATTGAGTGATTTCCAAGCAACCTTCTTTGGCCGCCACCCATATTCATATCCTGGGAAATAGGGTCTAAAAGATCAATTTCGGCTTTGCCCACTGTCAATTGGATTGAATGCCTCTCATTGTGAGAATTCTTCTGATTATATAGAATATTTGGAGGATAATTACAGGCTGAATCTTAGCAATTACACTAATTGTTTCTAACTAAATAAAGAAGCTATAACTGTAGTACTAATTACATGATATCTAGAGGTATAATACAAGGATTATGCCATAAATAAATACATTGATTAAGGCATGATTTATGCTGTCTAGGCCGGCCTATATCTAACTGACACCCCCACCTCCCTGCCTCATAATAATAATAATTAAAGAAAATACCTAACATGCAACTGGAATGAAGATTTAGACATTGAGTCATTTGGGTGGCAACGGAAATAAAGTAATGAGTTTGAGAGGCTGTCCGTATTTTAATCATATGTATGAATAATGAATCTATCCGATAGAAAGCTAAGACTCTTTGTTAAAATGTTGATTGCTTTCTTACCTTCTAAGAGGGCATATTCTAGAACGAGTAGTTAAGATTCTTATGGGCTTTCTTACCTTCGAAGAGGGCATATTCTAGAACGAATAGTTAAGATTCTTATGGCTGTAGCATTTTGGCCTGTCATTTTTTGTAGCTTGCTTCTTTTGATTGTTTAATTGCTGCAAAGTTTTTTGTCTTGCTGAACAATGTTTAAGAGTCAATAGATGCTTCCTATAAAAAAATTGCAATAGATACTGTTTACAAGCACTTTGTGAAAATTCTTTCATGTTTTTAGCTATGGAATCCATAACTTGCCTCAGCTGGGACATAAAAAGAAGATGGTAACTTAGGGTCAACTTGTTGCCTTAAAATGTGGTTCAAAACTTCTAGCACATAGCTTGAGGTGGTCCTTTTCTATGCAATCATAAACAAGTAACCATCGTCAAACCATTTTTGTTTGGTCATCATTGAGTCATGCACCAAATAGCTGCCTCTGAGACTAGGAAATCAAACTTTTTTACTATGTTTGGATTGGTACATTAGAATTTGTAGGTGAATCTGTTTTTCTGTCCAATTTGATGCCCAAGCAATTTCACGATTACGTAATTTGTGTGAATATGATGGGAAGGAAGGGACCTTTGTTATGCATTTTATGGTCAAAGACTGTTGCAAAGTCTTGTGTTCTTTATGCTATCGACTCTTTCCTCTTGTTTATTAAAGAAATCTCTCTCTTTTCTCTGTTTGCTCTTTCTGACAAAAGCATGGGAAAGAAGAATGACATAGAGGGGAAAGTCTTTTAAGAGAAGGTGGTATGGAAACACAAAAGTAGAGTAGCCCTGACTGGTTGTTGAAGTGGCCTGAGGAACACAAAATCCATAATATATAAATAAAATGAGGCCTCAAAATTTTTATTCTTTTTATTTTTTATTTTTTGGGTTCTTTTAGTACAATTTGTGAAAAATTTTGTTTTGTTTTGTTTTTTTCTGCAGAGAAGAAACACACTCTTTTGGTAAAGATTGCATCCATTAGGGAAGTGGTATTAGGTGCCCCTTTAAGAGTAGTACTAAAACATCTTGCTTCAAGGACTGTTGCTCCTGATGTGGATCAGCTTCTTGCCCTTGTGCATCGACCAAAGGAGTCATTTTTCCTCATTCCTCAGGTATCACCATATTGTTCAGCCTTATTTAGCTTTATTGATTCAGAACTGAATATCATTTCCTCTCCCCTCTTTCATAACTTTTAGTCCTACAAAGATGGATCTGTGTCAAATTCAGGTTGTATGTTTTTGCAGAGCTTATGCTATATGGGTTCTTGTCCACATGACTTTTCATTTATTTACATGTATGACGTGATGATACTTCTGGTTTAAGCAACTAAACAGTGAAATTGTTAATGCAGGCAGAAAAGGTGACTGTGGTGTTTCCTATGCGATTCAATGACTCCATAGATACTGTTCTTGCTACTTCCTTCCTGCAGGTGTAGTTAGTAAATAATCTTCCTTACTAACTTAAAAGTTTTGATATTGCAATATGGATTCAAAATAGGGGTGGCACTTTGTAATTGTGTTGAGGAAGGGGTGTCAAAAGGTTTGGGTCAACTCAAATACAGCCTGTTTAATTGATCGTGTCAATGATTAAAAAGCCAAAACGAATATAACCCACTCAATTAGTGGGTAATGTGACACGACTTTTTACACAAGTTCGACCCACATAACCTGTTAAAAAAAATTCAATATAGGTTATTGAATGGGTCTAGTCATTAAACTACCTGATACAACACACACAATAATTTGTATCATTAAACAAAATTCACTGGTTAAGGGATGCAACCTGCACTCGACACATATATTTAGCGGGTTAAATGGACTGATACAAATATCACGATTAAGTTCAACCTTAACCCACTAACTTGGTGTTATCTTCTTTTTGTGTTGGTGGGCTTGTTACAAATTCTCGCTCCTAGTTCAATATTAAGGATTGTTGACTTGAGAATCAATTTATAAATTATTAAAATTTTGAAGTATTCTACTTTTCATGCAAGTTTGTGATTTTTTTACTATTGAGGTTTGGGTATTCAGGAATTTGTTGAAGCGAGGCGTACAGCTGGACTTAATAACGCACCTCTTTGTATGTGGTCCTCTTCTCCGCCTCTAGAACTGAAGGGAGTTCCTTCTGAAACATTATCTGTCAATGCTGGATTTGTTTCTTTTGGTAATATCAGAAGAATTTGTACTGATTGTTTCTTTCTCTTTCATTCTTGCTACAACTCTTTAATGTTTTCAACCAATTGCAGTTATATTTCCCCGACATGTAGAAGGAAAAAAATTGGACCGTACAGTTTGGAATTTATCGACTTTTCATGCATATGTTAGTTATCATGTTAAGGTGGGTTTCCTTCTCTCTATTGCTTCAATACTTGGTATTTATCTGAAACCCTTGCATAGATTAAAATGGTCATGTGAATTTGAAAAACCATGCAAACCAAATTATACTTGGTATTGTTCTGTTTGATAGTCTTTGATAATTTTCCTTTGATTTTAGTTTTAACTTTTGCCATTGAATTGTGTGTAATTTGAATTTTTTATTCACAATCTTTCGATTAATCTTTCTCAGTGCTCAGCGGGTTTCATGCATACACGGATGCGGCGCCGTGTGGAATCTATGATTCAGGTAGTACTTCCACTTGCTTACCTTACTCACTCGTCTTTTGTCGCTTCTCAATTCCTTTGTCTACAGACTTTGCATTTGTGTGATAATTAGCATGGGTTGTTCTTCTAATAAGATTAGTGCGAGTGTTGCTTATTTGATTGATGGAATACAGTAGAATACTCTTCTTAAGCAAAGAAATTTATGCCGTCTTTACCTCTATAATGACAGTCTGTAAATTGGGTGGGTCAGCTAAATTTGTGTAAATCTTTTCCGATAGTTTTGGTGGCTGCCTTTTGATAATCCTGAGATTCACATTTGGGGACCAACTTTTTCGATCCTATTAAAAAAATTCATTGAAGAAATTCAAAGGCAGCTTGAATGTATTGTTCTGGCTATACTTTAGTGCAAGAAGTCTAAGCTAGGTCTGATAACATGATGATTGATGACGAAATATTTAAAATTTTTATGTATTCGAGTTGTATTTTCTGAGTTATGCTTAAGCTTGTTTTCAGCTGGCTCAAATTGTTAGATATACTTTGAATATTGGGCTGTTCAAGGCATAATGACACCTTAGTTCATCCTGGTTTGCTATCGTTATTGTCCCAAATTGTTCTGTAGTTGGCCTATGTCTATTCTGTAGTGTAGGGTGTACACAATTCCAAGTCACAGGATTACACGGAGACAGGCTTCAGTGGGGGTTGAGGCGATCTGCCTGGGTCTCTTTGTGCAGTGAAAGTTATCTGGTTCCAGTTGTGATTTATTCAACTCAAAAATTGAGCTAAATTTGATAAACTATATATGCATTTTGTATCTGTCTTCTGCCTAAATTGTGTTGTGTAGAGTCATTTGTTTTTATTTTAGATTTTGGAAAATCAACTT